>OX578143.1:21191895-21429395 GCA_951213105.1 Amaurobius ferox
ATATATATATATATATATATATATAATATATATATATATATAATATATATATATATATAATATATATATATATATATATAATATATATAATATATATATATATGATATATATATATATATATATATATATAATATATATATATAATATATATATATATATATATATATATATAATATATATATAATATATATAATATATATATATAATATATATATATATATATATAATATATATATAATATATATATAATATATATAATACATATATATATAATATATATATATATATATATATAATATATATATATATATATATATATATATAGTTGCGAACTGGTAAAATGCTTGTGAATCTATTTTCCTATTCCTTACATTCGTTTCTTTCGATATATATATATATATATTAGTTAGTAAAATCATTAAGACACAAATTCTGCTTATCCTCAAGACTACACGTGCCAGTTTAGAAAACACTAGTCTGCCATATTTTTAAACAAAAATACTTATTTATAAGGAACTCAGTAAAACTGCATAAAATATATTCAAATATTTATTTTTAATAGTCTGAAAAATGGAGTTTTCGCAGTTGTTTTCAAGTCATTTTTTTGCCAGACCTGTCAATTTAAGTACGTGGAAACTTCCAAACAAATCAAATCCCGCAGTTCACTCATTTTTTGAGAAAACTCAGAATTTCAATTACGTTTTCGATTTTGCAGGTTTTTTGGTAGAACATCTCCACTTTACAAGAAATGTCCACAATGAAACGCCTTTCACCATTTCTTAAGGGTCTCTTTGGTTTTGCGTTTAAATTCACTTTTACCATCCAAACTTCAAAATGTTTCTGAAATGTTTTCTCTATTCGATTTACTAGAAATGCTGCATATTCTTTCAATGTAACGTAAAATTCGTCTGTGTTATTCTTTTTGTCATTTCGAACGTCTATTTCATATGTTGAGTACCTTATCATACTTACCTTATGGCAGCTGCAAAAGAACATTAATGAATGGAAAAATAGATATGAAGATCAAGGAGCACATAGCCCACTTTTTTTCTGTTTATACATTGTTTATAGACATATACAAGCAATTATTTATACTATCACTTTTTAGGTATTCATTATTGGCTTAAATTTTAATAAAATGAATCCAGCACAATGATAAGAAATAAAAAAAATTTTCAGTCTCTAGGAATGATAAAAAAAGAGGTATTGAATGCAATTTTTCTCACCATTTCCGCTTTGGTTTAGTACTGGGAATTGATGGTTCTGTGGATATAAGTTCATTCATACAACTTTTATTTTTAGTCACATTCACGATAGATACTAAGAGAAGTAATGAATCTTCCTATAGCGGGTTCATGGGTGAACGGAGTTTTTACAATTTGGTCCCTAACTTGCTATTAGTCAGATGACTTGCTTCTCATTAGAAGGTCAGATCTTGGTATCCTAGAGATCCATGCTCCCCCTCCCCCCAAAGACAGAATCTAAATCTTCCAATCGCAAGTCCAAAGTTGGGGTAGATTTGAGATCCTATTTGGTCCTCACAATATCGCCCCTGACTTGCTACTGCTCGAATGACTTGCTTTTTCTCCTTTCTTTGATTCAGATTGTCCGACTTACCCGAAGGTGTAAGGAAGCTTTATGGACAGCCGGGAAGTGCCATCCAATTTAGACTGAAACCCTGTGCGGGAGGCATCTACAGGGTCCGTACATTCTTTCTCCTACCACCAACCTCTCGGAAGAACTTACGGATCCACATACAAGGCCCACTCAATAAGTCTCCGGTCTAACTGAGAAAAACAATTTTTTTTTTAGAAATTCGACTTTATTTATCAACATACTCTCCTTCAAGAGTGATACATTCATTCCAACGCTCCTCTAACTTTTCGATGCTTTTTTTGTAGAACGATTTGTCTTTGCTCTCAAAATAGGCCTCAGTTTCGGCAACCACTTCTTCATTTGAGCCAAATTTCTTTCCCTCGAGCATCTTTCTGATGTCTGAGAAAAGACAGTAGTCGCTAGGGGCCAGATCTGGAGAGTACGGTGGGTGAGGAAGCAATTTGAAGAGTAATTCATATAATTTAACCATCGTTTTCATCGACTTGTGACACGGGGCATTGTCTTGGTGGAACATCACTTTTTTCTTTTGCATGTGAGGCTGTTTTTCTTGATTTCTACACTCAATCGATCCAATAATGCCATGTAATATTCGCTATTGATAGTTTTACCTTTCTCAAGATAGTCGATGGACAAAATACCATGCGCGTCCCAAAATACGGATGCCATAACCTTGCCAGCTGACTTTTGGGTTTTGGGTCGCTTTGGACGACTTTCATCGGCTGCTGTCCACTCAGCTGACGATCTTTTTGATTCAGATGTATAGTAATGGATCCATGTTTCATCCATTGTCACATACCGACGCAAGAAATCATTCTTATCCCTCTTGAACAACTCCAAACAGCGCTCTGAATCGTCAACGTGTTGTTGTTTTTGGTCCGGTGTGAGCAAACGCGGCACCCACTTCGAAAGCAACTTACGCATGCTCAAATTTTCGTGTAAAATTGTAAACACACTACCTTCTGATATTTTTAAGGTGTCAGCTATCTCACGCAACTTTACTTTACGGTCTTTCAAAACTATTTTGTGGACTTTTTTTATGTTTTCCGGAACAACTGTCGATTTTGGGCGACCAGAGCGTTCAGCATCATCTGTGTTTGTACGACCGCGTTTAAATTCAGCATACCAGTCAATAATAGTTGATTTCCCTTGTGCAGAGTCTCCATAACGCTTATCAAGACACTGTTTGGCTTCAACAGTATTTTTTCCCATCAAAAAACAATGTTTAATCAACACACGAAATTCTTTTTTATCCATTGTTTTGAAAATTACAAAACTGGGGTCACTAAAACCACCGTAACCTATAAACTAATTGTAAGAATGTCATGAAATTTTGACACGTGTTGTTTGAAGGTTGGTACTATCCAGAAATCATATGGGTCTGTCAACAGTGTTGCCATATATGTGTCAGACCGGAGACTTATTGAGTGAAAACGTGTTCGTATTCTGTGTGAACACGGAGACAGTTTGAGTAGAGTCGGGAATCGAACTCGGGTCATCCGAGTGCAATCCCCGCTCTCTAACCACTAGGCTGTCCCACCTCCGAATGAGTTGCTTGCCACTGGGCGATTTTGGTATCTCAGAGACCCTTGCTGGCCCCTTCTCTGTCTCCTTGCGATATTGCTTGGTCAAGGTGTCCGGGCCTCACAGTCATTGAAGAGGTAATAACTATTGATCAATATAAATGCCTGGTTGTAACGATGCAGTATTGTTATTTCTGGACACACCGATGCCTTCGTTTTATGCGCAATTTATTCCCCGATTTTATCTACTTGTCCATTTATAAAAAACATGTCTAATTTCGCATAACTTCATATCCAAATGGAAA
Source organism: Amaurobius ferox (assembly GCA_951213105.1). Lineage (NCBI taxonomy): Eukaryota > Metazoa > Arthropoda > Arachnida > Araneae > Amaurobiidae > Amaurobius > Amaurobius ferox. The sequence continues at coordinate 21,195,339 of OX578143.1, forward strand.
GAAGATATTTTTAAATTGTTTTATACTGTATGTTTGTAATAATGATCTAATAAAAATTATTGCAATGTGTATCTTTTGCATTTCAGTGTTCTTCAAGGTATATACTCTGTTGCAAAAACTTATACACATCCATAAAGGTTGAGTTACAGACGAGACCCTCGGCATGCAAATGTCATTTTAAGAGTTATGCAAATGATGATACTGTCAGAGTCAAGGATATTATAAACCAGATTTTCGACTTCTTCGACTAGGCTAGACAAAATGGAGGGAGCTGGAGTCACTGTTTCTTTCAGGATATTTTGGCCGCGGGAGTGAAGTGAAACTTTAGGGGGCAAATGTTTTATTTTCCTTATAAAAATATATCTAAATGCTGTCACATAAATAGAAACTAGGTGACATAAAATGTCGCCGGTGGTGGTGGTGGTAGGGGGGGGATAATCGTCTCCGGGGTGGCTAAGTCCTCCCGGAGGTATGCCTGAAAGAAACATTGGGTGGAGTCTAAATGTCTTTACATACCTTTCAGATACAGTTCAGCCTGTATATTTAGGAGCCTTATGGGATACAGAATCTAAGTGAAAGATTCGATTGAAATTTAGTGTAGTTATCACAATCTGGGAAGACTGGTTGATTATAAACGCGGTCATTCGTAAGGCTCAAACTTTCGAATGATCTTTTGAAACCATAAAAAAGAAATCCGGGCAGTCAATTGGGTTGAACGCAATCATTTTATATGTAATTCATCATAAGAAAAGCAAGTGTTCTCCGTTTAGAAATCTGGTACGGTTCGATTTCGCGATAGTACAAGTTTTCCAAATAAATTTGTCCAAAAAAATAAATATTAAGTATCGTTAAATAATTTAGATTTCCACCTACAATGTTTCGCTACAGTTTTATTAAAATTACTATGGATTTAGCAAGTTTATATCACAAAAAAGGAAAAAAAAGTTTACTGTTAGTTTCGTGTATTGACACCAACTTATTCGCCAAATTTAAATACCAAAGAGATTTTGATTATGACTTTTCACATGTGTTTAAAACCATTTTTTTATTTACTTAATAAGCTCCCTTAAAGTTCAAAATTTTAATTTTATGGTGCAATGTCTTTATTACGGATATTATTATGATATACTCTATGACGTCGGGCAGGGGGGGGGGGGGGGTATTTGTAGGATACAGATATGAACCCGAATTTCTGGATGACTATAAAACAAGAAAGATCAATCATGCATAAAGCATTGATTATGAAACACTTTCCAACTTCAATGCAATTTCATTTAAACATCTCTAAAATGCGATATATTCATCGGTAATATTTTAAAATTATCATAATATTACATTAATTTATTATATTTGAAAACTTAAAACTTCATAAAAAATGAACTATATTCAAATGACGGCATTGAAATATAAATTGCCTGGTTTAAACATCTCTAAAATGCGATACATTCCTCGGTAATATTTTTAAAATTATCATAATACTACAATAATTTATTATATTTGAAAATTTCATCGAAAACAACTGAAATTTATTCAAATGACGTCATCGAAATATAACACGTCTTGTTCTCTCTATAAAAGCAGCATTTCATTCATAAACATTTTTCCATTTATTTCATTCATCACAATACTATAATAATTTATTTTATTTAAAAACTTAAGACCATGGAGGTACAAGTAATTAAACTCTTTGATTAAAACTTCATCGAAAAAATCGTCCTTCTCTCTGTAAAATCAATGAATATTTCATTCACATCAGCTGTATTGCAAACTCCATGAGTTAAAGAATTTTGCGTTAAAGAAATACAGCAATTCTTATACAACTCATTCTACATATTTTGCTGTTTACATTTTCCATAAGTGAAAACTAGACTTTGTTGTAGAAATTATCAAATTTGGATGATCATTTAAACTCAAATATATTGTCATTGCGTTGTTTCAGTATGCAGATGCACAGAATTTAAGCAAAAATAAAGCAGTTTTAGGACGGATGCAACACTAAATATGAATTAAAAAGAACTTTAAAAATCACGATTTTGACACAAGATGGATGCCATATTTCATTTTGAAGTGGGTCACGTGATCTCTTCATATAATGGTCACGTGATCTCTTCATACAAAAGGTGTAATTATTATTTTAATTTTTATTTAAAAAACTACTGAATGTATTTTGCTAAATTTTTTTTTATATATTTTATGGAATAATTTGAATATTTTCTAAAATTTTCGAAGCAATTTGTGAATTTTAAATTGGCTTAAAAAATGTTTGAAAAATTTGGTCCCATAGGGTTCAATGTATTTCATTTTTGCAACCCGGGTTCAATCCAAAACTAATTGGGTGATATTATACATTTATATTTCCATAGGTAGCACAGACCGCCTGAACAACATACTAAAATTTCATTTCGATTAAGTCATTTTTACCGCAGTTATCGGGCTAACGGACAGACAGACAGAATGAAAAAAGTCACTTTTCAACTTTGCTGTAAAGTGTTAATAAAGTCATTTGTACGGCAGTTACCGTGCTGACAGACAGACAGACAGACAGAATGAACAAAGTCATAAACACTTTTCAACTTCGTTGTAAAGTGTTAAAAAGGTGTGTGGAGGAAAAGTAGATGCTGTCCACCTCTGATTTTTACTTTTCCGAAATATTGTTTTCACGAATATTTCCGAATTGGAGATTTTAATGCCAAGAAATGTTTTAAGACCTCCTGAACATGTTTCGACGATTTTTGGATGTGATGTCCGACTGCCTGTTTGACGTCTGTGCTTGCTTTCTTGTGCACACGATAGCTTCTACAAATATTAACGGATTTTCAGAAAACTTTATATTCGGCTTTGTTATCAAAAAATCTAGAATTTGATTGAATTTTATTAAATTCGAACGAAAACTTCGAAATTTATTCAAAAATTTATATTTTTTTTAACATGACAGCACAGGACTAAATTTGACAAAATCATGCATAAACAGATTTATTTATGGTTCATTGATCACAAGACTTAATAATTTCAATCATTGCTGTGAAAAATAGCCGTATTCCATTTTTTTTTCGTAATATCGTTAGTCCTCTTGGGGGGCAAGTTACCTCCCTGGGGGTGGGGTACATTGTCAAATATGGTATAAACCGAAAGATTTTTTCTAGTCCTTTAAAGTAAAAAGGAAAACGCTATATTTGTAATTATTTGGACCCTACGATAACGATTTTTCAAAATTTTTGTTGTAAAATTTGAAAAAAAAAAAAGGAAATTAACCGTAGTTGAGCCACATTAAAGTTAATTTTTAAATGACGTCATATTTATCATGATTTTTACTTATCAAAAATATAACTTCTAAAATGCATTAATTATTTAGGCAAATATTCAATTCCGAAGCAATGCTTCTTAAAAAGAAGATATTCATTAAATTCTAGGATAATTAATTACTGAATTTTTACATTGAATTCATTTTGAAACTGAAATTAATAATAAAAGTCATATTTTTGGATTGAGACATTAATTTTTCATTGCATTACTGGCTTTAAAATATAAAAACCCCGCAGGGCATTTCTGCGAAAAAAGTTACTTTAATATTTCAATAAACTTTGAAACAATAATTATTAAATTTTAAGCGAGTAGAAAAATTATTAATAAATCAGAAGTATAATTCTTAAAATAAATAAAACAGACCGAAGAGTATGAGACATTTAGATAAAGTATTTGCTGCCGATAGAAATATTTTAATTTTTCTGAGCATTTTAGAAACACATACAATTTTTTAAACATATTGTTTAAAGTGTGAAAAAAGTTCATTAATCAAAGATTCGCAAAAAGGAAAAATTATATTATATTGCAATATGTAGAAGCTAATTAAAAAAATTGACTCTGGTTTTTACTTGAATGTCAGAATTTTGCTTCTAAAAATATTGAACTATGCAATAATTAAACATTTAATAACATAAGAGCATTAGAAATGTAATACATATAATAAATATTATAGTTCATAATTTCATTTTAAATTAAAAAAACATTCCTTTAAATTAATTTCGGTTTTTCTGATAGATGTATCATGAAATGAAGAAACATTGCACTTTAAATTTAAATAATTCAGTTAAGTTCCAGAATAAAATAAATATAAAAGTCCTTAATTCACATGCAAACTTCTAATTGTTTCAAACTCTAATTAAACCTTTATATTCAAAATTAATTTAGAGATGCAATGCAGCTTACAATTCCTTCGAGGCAACTGTAAAAGGAATATATGAGATAAATATAACGAAAAGTGAAAATTGTACGATTAGATTTAATCCCCTTTGTAAAAGAAACATGTTTTAAGTATTTACCAAATTAAGAAATTTAAATTAAAATAAATTACTTTCAATAAAGATATTTTAGATAGCATGTATAAAGCAAGCTAATCTGAACCTCGCTTTTTTCGATAGTTATCATGAATGACGTTGAAGATAAATATATATTGTTAAAACTTACGTTTTAGTTATATATTTAGTATTTGAATATTATTTTTAAAATTTAGATTAGCTATTTAAGCGAAACTATGACAATGTGTGGACATTGGTTGTAACTTTAATTCATAAGAACATGGAATATATGATAGCAATGTTCCAACAATTCATATATATATATATATATATACTTGCATAAATAGTAGAAAGATAGAATAATAACCAATTCCAAGTAATTAATAAATATTAATACAATAACATTAAAGCAGTTAAACCACGGCTACCATGCCGAAAAATTCCTGTATATATATATATATATATATATATATATATATATATATATATATGTATTATACAAATGTAATACAATTTAGTATACTACTAAATAAATAATATGAATATAAATATTCGAAATGTTGGCGCAAAGTTGCCGAACTCAATCGAATACTAACATAGCTATCCAAATTGGAAAATGGAAAACAATACAAATTGAAGAGTAAAGTACCACAAATTGGCTGGGGGGATTGTGACCGGTTAAGCAATGCTTTTACACCACGACAACACTCCCGGGAGCTGGTACATTACCCATTAATGATATAAAATCGTATTGTATTGTTTACCATTTTCCTATTTGGATAGCTATATAATATATATATATATATACAGTCAACGAAAAGATATATGAATGTAGTATTACGAAATTTCACACACACACACACACACACAGAAAACGCTAACTAGATAAATCATAAGCTATAAAAATAAATTTACAAAATCTGAAAAAATGAAATTTTATTATTATAATTTCATAACAATACATAAGTATTTGACTTTCTCCACGCTTGTAAGTAATTATAAAATATAAATATACAAGATGCATCAAAAATTATATAAGATGTATCAAAATAAATTTATATAAGATTGCTTATGTGGTCATACATATAAATAAGTAAATTGATATATGATATATTAATAAATAAGAATATCGTATGAAGAAAACTCGCCACACGTGTATGTAATAACACATTTATAGATTTACGGTGGTGCACATTAAAAAAAGAAACATTATGTTGTATTTCAGAATTATTAAATTAACCATAATTAACGTGGTCGTGATCGTAAGTCGTATAACATTGCATAGGGCCGCTTTAAAACCCACCATTAAAATCTTTAGTACAAGTTCCTGGAATACAATATATTAACATAATACCATACACAATTAACTGCACCCATTTTAACTTTAAAATAACATTATTTATTAAGAACATTTTATGCGTTATTAAATTAATTATAACAATTATCACATATAATTAAGGAGGAGATTGGGCATGTGAGACCAGGTAAAATATTATAAAATTGATTACGACCTTTTAAAATATTTGATAGGCACATACCTCCTATTTTTCTTTGGATATTGACACACAGCCTATTGCCTTTCATTATAGGCACTTGCAAAACTTGCTATTGAATATTGCCTCTTCGGCAATCTTTGCCTCCATTTTATGACGTCACACTACTGACTCTCGTATGAACGCAGACACATCATCACTGCGTGCGCGTAACTTCATGAACGCTTCAATGGACGTCATAGCTGTTTCACCATTTTTATGCATCTCTCATCTTAATTCAATTCTCAACTCTTACTCACTGCTCTGTTCTCATCATTGTAGCCCTTCTTACTGTGGTAGACCGTTACTGTTACTCATCTCTCTCTTTCTCTAACTGTCTTTTTCATCTCTCTGTAGTTATCTAGAACTTTCTACCGGTTGCTACCTCTTTTTGTCTGATGTCTGATTCGCCTCTTCGGCGACCATTGGTTGACTTAAGGGCGACGCGTTAAATTTCCTTATTGGTTAACCTTTTAACCAATCCCATAGTTTTCCCTTTAGCCTCCAGTAACTGCTATGGCTCCACCCAACCTGTACTTGAAGCCCCCTTATTTATGGCACAGCTGACTTCTCGGGTCAGGGATGTAATACATTGGCGTCTTGCAGTCTGGTGCCATTGTCTGGCCTGCTAAATATCATAAATCCACATATAAAACTGTCTACATGAATCCCTGTCTCACATTAACATTGCACAGACAAACAGACGTCAAGCTCAAAATATTAAATTAATGTTCTAGAATGTCCGACATATGCAGGCTATTTGAAAGCTCGCGTTTCGATAGAATTCCAATACTTTCCCTTTGCATTAGGTTGTAGCGTAGGGAAAGTAAGAACTGAGAAGTTAAGGGTTATTTCGTAATCTATTTCCAATATAATGTATTTGAACTTTCCCTACAATACAGAGGTTATTGCTGCAGGTGAGTTAGCTAACTAGTAATACATATGCGGCTCAAGAAGTATGGTGTTACAATGTAAAAAATCTGATGTAGGCAACACATGACTTTCCTTATATAATGTAATGAATTTACTACTTTTACAGTAAAAAAATAGGTTTTTCTTATACTAGATACTAATATTCTTTCCAAGATATTGAATTTTCGACAATTGGTCGTCATTTTCATTGATTTAGCGTCATTTTTATCCATTTGGCGAGATTTTTGCTAATTTAGCAACATTTCAAAAAGTCGCCAAGTTGGCGACATTCCGCCAAATTCGTCGCCAAAATCTCGCCAAGCGTTATGGACGAAGAAATAAGTTATTCTTACAGCTGATAAATGACTATTAGCGTTCAAATTCAAAAGTATTACTTAAAGTATCTTTTTTCATGAATGGAACAAGCTAGATCCACGAGAATGATGTCACCCAATTTATCGCATGGTATTACATATGAAAAGTGAACATGTTTTCAATAGGAAATATTTTTTTTTATTTTATATGACTTTTTAATAATTTTTTTGAAAAATGTGCAATATCTCGAGAACGGTTCATGTTAGCGTTCTAAAATTTATGTCAATCGTTTTCTAACGAAAAATTACATAAGAAATGTCTATTTGCGTAACTTTATTAGTGGTTTTGATTTTTTTACGATTTTTTCAAAATTTCATTCGAAGCTTTAGGGGGGTTCTGAACATTCGATTGCGTATAAAAACAATACGCTTCCAGTTATTTACGGATTGTGATTTTTGTACCAAATTTGGTTCGAATCGATCCATTCGTTCGTCCGTTATCGTCTCCACAATCTCACTGACACACACACACACACACAGACATCACTTCAAAAATGTTTGATTCGTGATCAGGGATGCTTGAAACGTGCTCTCCCGTCGAAAACTCGAATTCGAATTTTCGACGCCGTCACAATAATTTCCTTATGCATTATGTATATAAGGAAAGTAACAAAAATTGAAAGAAAAAGAAAAGGAATTTCATTTAATGGAAAGTTTTTGAGGTGATGTCTGTGAATGAGTGTATGGCTGTGAAAATACTATATTTAGGACGAAAGGAACAGTTCGAAAAACATTTTCGATGTCATACATTTTTTGATATTTTCTCTGCGTTTACATCTACATAATATATGAAACTTACCATTCACATTGAGTTAAATTCGCTTCATTTTGATTTCGCGACTACAAAGGAGCAACCATTTGACCCCCCCCCCTCCCCTATATGCACTAACAGCCAGAGTAAGACGGATATCTGCCAAAAAGTGTTCGAAATGGGTTTTAGAGGTCTTAAAAAGTGGTATGAATTCAAATATCGAATTAAAAAAATTTCAGGTTTTCACACTTTGTTTATATAATAACACGAAAAAGTTAAAATGAAGAAGTCACCGAAATATAAAAAAAGTTCTAGAAATTTTCTCTATCTTAATACAGCATCAAAAGAAAACATACACTCAACTTCCACCAGTAAGAAAATAGAAAAATAAGAGTAAATGTCAATCGCAGGTTTATTGTCTCAGATAACACTGTATCGCCAGTTTAGTTTAGCTTGATGATTAAAGGCACAGTTTTTTCAAAAAATTCTTATATAAGTAAAAGAATGAAGTTTTTGGAAAAATTCAAGAGATTTGGTCATGACACCCTTGGCAGATAAAAACAAGGAACAAATAATAAGATTTAAGATAAGGGTAAGGACTCTTCTTCTATTACTTTCCTTATATACATAGTATAATGTATAAGAAAGTATTGTGACCGGTCGAAAATTCGAATTCGAATTTTCTACGGGAAACATGCTTCAATCATCCTTGAACTCAAATCAGACGTTTTTGTGGTGATGTCTGCCTGTGTGTGTGTGTGTGTGGGGGGGGGGGGGGATATCTCACGAATGAATCAAGTGATCCGAACAAAAAATGGTATAAAAATTACAGTCAGTGAATACTGGAAGCCTATTATTACTTTCCTTATATACATAATGTATAAGGAAAGTATTGTGATGGGGTCGAAAATTCGAATTCGAATTTTCGACGGGAGAGTACGTTTCAAGCATCCCTGATCACGAATCAAACATTTTTGAAGTGATGTCTGTGTGTGTGTGTGTGTGTGTATGTGTGTGTGTGAAAGTATGTGTGTGTGTGTGAAAGTATGTGTGTGTGTGTGAAAGTATGTGTGTGTGTGTGTGTGTCAGTGAGTCTGTGGAGACGATAACTGACGAAAAATTAACCGATTCGAATGAAATTTGATACAAAAATCACAATCCATAAACACTGGAAGCCTATTGTTTTTATACGCAATCGAATGTTCAGAACCCCCCTAAATTTTCGAGTGAAATTTTGAAAAAATTGTCAAAAAATCAAAACCGCTAATAAAGTTACGCAAATAGACATTTCTAATGTAATTTTTCATTAGAAAACGTTTGACATAAATTTTGGAACGCTCACATGAACCGTTCTCGAGATATTGCACATTTTACAAAAAAATTATGTAAAAGTTATTTAAATTAAAAAAAATATATTTCCTATTGAGAAATATGTTCACTTTTCATACGTAATACCATGCGATAAATTGGGTGACAGCATTCTCGTGGATCTAGCTCGTTCCATTCATGAAAAAAGATACTTTCAGTAATACTTTTGTATTTGAACGCCAATTGTCATTTATTATCTGCTGTAAGAATAACTTATTTCTCCATAACGCTTGGCGAGATTTTGGCGACGAATTTGGCGGAATGTCGCCAACGTGGCGACATTTTTAATTGTTGCCAAATTAACAAAAGTCTCGCCAAATTGATAAAAATGACGCTAAATCAATGAAAATGACGACTAATTGAAGAAAATTCAATATCTTGGAAAGAATATGAGTATCTACTATAAGAATAACATCTTTTTTAACTGTAAAAGTATTAAATTAATTGCATTATATAAGGAAAGTCATGTGTTGCCCACATCAGATTTTTTTTACACGCAATCGATTGTTCAGAATCCTCTTAAATTTTGAAATTAATTAAAAAAAATATCATCAAAAAATTAAAACATTCAATAAAATTACGTAAATAATCATTTCTTATGTAATTTTTCATTAGAAAACGATTGACATAAATTTTAGAATGCTAGCATAAACCGTTCTTGAGGTATTGCACATTTTTCAAATAAATTTATCAAAAATTCACATAAAATTAAAAAAATATATTTACTATTGTGAAATCTGTTCACTTTTCATATGTAATAATATGCGATTTATTTATTATCATCATTTTCGTTGATCTAGCTCGTTCCATACCTGAGAGAAGACACTTTGGGCAATAACTTTGTAATTTGACGCCATTAGTCGTTTATCTACGATAAGATTAACCTGTTTCTCCATAAGCAATGCTTCGCGAAATCTTGGAGGCGAATTTGGCGGAATATCGCCTTTTGGCGAGTATTTTAAATGTTGGCAAATTGACGAAAATATTGCCAAATTGATGAAAATGTCACCAAATTGATAAAAATGACGCTAAATCAATGAAAATGAAGACTAATTGATGGAAATCCAATATCTTGGAACGAATATTAATTTACTATAAGAGAAGATAGTTTGGGTAATAGTTTTGTATTTGGACGCCATTAGTCGTTTATCTGCTATAAGAATAACCTATTTTTCCGACCATAATGCTCGACAAAATTTTAGCAACGAATTTGGCGGAGTATCGCCAATTTGGCGAGTTTTTGAAATATCGCCAAATTGGTGAAAATGTCGCCAAATTGATAAAAGTGTCCCCAAATTGATAAGAATGATGCTAAACCAATGAAAATGACAACTGTTTAAAATTAAATATTTTGGAAAGAATATAACACTCTACCACAAGACTCCGTCTGCAATGCTTGGCAAAATTCTGACGACGATTTGGCAGCATATCGCCAAGTTGGTGCTTTTTAAATGTTGTCAAATTAACAAAACTGTTGCTAAATTGATAAAAATGTTATCAAAATAATAAAAATGACGCCAAATAGGATGAAATATTTTGCAAATTTTTAATTCCGTCATATGATGGGCATACCTTTTACTATATAATAAATGATCTTTTAAATATATCCAACTTGGCGATATTTGACCCCACATTGACGAAAATATCGTCAAAATTGTTAAAATGACGCCAAGTTAATGAAAATAACGCCTAATTGATGAATTTATTATTAAGGATTATTATTGCTTATTAAGGATGCTAGCAATATTGATAATTGTTAATTTAGAGTTGTTTAAAATATAAGTTAATTAGGTACGAAATAGTTTTTGATGTTGTCATCCGGATGTACAATTTACCGCAGCAAATGTACACTTTAACGTTACAAACACAGTGCCATGGATCTTTCCATCACTTTTTCATCGTTAAAGAAGTAAATTCATTGCATTATATAAGGAAAGTCATGTGCTGCCCACATTAGATTTTTTTTATATGTATGCTTGAGTGTAATTGTATTATAATTAGGTATTAAAATATAAAACATATTTGTGTTTTTATGTATTATTAGGCTTTTGCATGACTTTAAGATTGCATAATTCTTCGTTAGCAAGTTTTTTTTTAATTTTTTCATAATTCTTAAATTTCCTTTCTGAAATTCGCCACCGGATTGTCACCCTGATGAAATGTATTAATCAGATTTGTGTTAATATATGTACTATTTTAACACCATTTATATATATTCCAATCTATGTTTAAATTTTGTATCCAAAGCGTTGTTTGAACTACCATTTTCCCTATAGATTTTCAGGAATATGTTACCAACATTGTTCTATTGTTTCCACAAGGCTAAGTAAGATATAATTTTTCTTATGGATTTTCAGAAAATACTATATACTATCAACCCTGTTCAGAGAATTCTTGTTTCCATAACGTAACATTATTTATTTAAACTATCACCTGTTCTATACATTTCTAAAATATACTATGAACATTGTTCAGAAAATTATTTCCAGAGTATAGTTTAAACTATCATTCTACTATAAATTTCAAGAAATCTACTACAAACACTCTTCATAAAATTATTGTTTTCGTTGTTGTTTAAACAACCATCCTCCTTATAGATTTCCAGGAATATATTATTAATATTCTTTAGAAATTATTGTTTCTATAGCGTGGTTTAAGCCATCATTTACTTTATCGACTTTCAAGGATATACAAGCAACATTGATCAAGGAATTAGTGTTTCTATAGCTCTGATTAAACTACTATTTTCCCCTATAGATTTTCAGAAATATACAACCAAAATTATTTAAGGAATTATTGTTCTCTCAGCATTGTTTAAACTAACATTCTTTAGGGGGGTTTTCAGGAATGTACTACAAACACTGTTCAAGGAATTATTGCTTCCATAGCATTGTTTAAACTGTAATTTTTTCTGTACATTTCTAAAATATACAACCAACATTGTTCAGAGGATTCTTTACAGAGCATTGTTTAACCTATCATTTACCCTATAAATTTCCAGAAATATACTAGCAACATTCTTCGGAAAATTATTGTTTCCACACCGTTATTTAAACTATCATTTCCTCTATAGATTTCCAGGAATATACTACCAATATTCTCCAAAGAATTATTGTGTCCAAAGCCTCATTAAATTTTCCCTATAGATTTCTAGGGATTTGCATTTGTTGAGTTGTTCACATCTCTCACACTGACATCTCTTTCAACCATGTGTTCAGCTGCTTTTCTGAGAATTTTATGGTGGTATGGAATTTGTATTTGTTGACTTATTACATTTTGAGTTGTTCACATCTCTCACACTGACATCTCTTTCAACCATGTGTTCATCTGCTTTTCTGATAATTTCATGGTGGTATGGTATTTGCATTTGTTGAGTTATTATAGAGTTGTTCACATCTCTTGCACTGATATCTCTTTCAACCATGTGTTCAGCTGCTTTTCTGTCAAAATTTCGAATTTGATAATTTTCCAGAAAATATTTTCTCTACAATAGTATCAGACAATAGTTATACATTAAGTTCAATAAACGTTTCAAGTCCATACGAGGACTAGCAGTTAAGAAGTATGTCACAGAATATTAGTTATGTCAGATATGTTAAGATATTTTTGATAACAAATAATTTAGATAATTTAGAACAAGATAATAACTGAGATAATTTTCAGATAATAATTTAGATAATAGTAAAGAGAAAACGATAGTCTAAAATTTTATTCGACGAAAATGATATCATATTGCTTAGCAACAGAATTGATTCAAATGTGTTTAACCACAAACGATTTTCATTCAATTTATCGATTATGCGAATTGATATTTTCTATTTTTTAAGTCATCTGCTTTATTTAGACAGATAGTTTTCAAATGCATATATTTTTACTTTCCTTATATACATAATGTATAAGGAAAGTATTGTGACGGGGTCGAAAATTCGAATTCGAGTTTTCGACGGGAGAGCACGTTTCAAGCATCCCTGATCACGAATCAAACATTTTTGAAGTGATGTCTGTGTGTGTGTGTGTGTGTGTGTCAGTGGGTCTGTGGAGACGATAACTGACGTACAAATGGACCGATTCGAACGAAATTTGGTACAAAAATCACAATCTATAAACACTGAAAGCCTATTGTTTTTAAATGTAATCGAATGTTCAGAACCCCCCTAAATTTTAGAGTGAAATTTTGAAAAAATCGTCAAAAAATCAAAACCGCTAATAAAGTTACGAAAATAGACTTTTCTTATGTAATTTGTCATTAGAAAACGATTAACATAAAATTTAGAGCGCTAGCATGAACCGTTCTCGAGATATTTCACATTTTCAAAACAATTATCAAAAAGTCATATAAAATAAAAAAATATATTTCCTATTCAGAAACATGTTCACTTTTCATATGTAATACTATGCGATAAATTAGGTGACATTATTCTCGTGGATCTAACTCGTTCCATTCATGAGAAAAGATACTTCGAGTAATACTTTTGTATTTGAACGCCAATATTCATTTATCTGTTATAAGAATAACTTATTTCTCCGTCAGTAAAGCTTGGCGAGATTTTGGCGACGAATTTGGCGGAATGTCGCCAACTGGCGACTTTTTGAAATGTTGTCAAATTAAGGAAAATCTCGCCAAATGGATTAAAATGACGCTAAATCAATTAAAATGACGACTAATTGTCGAAAATTTAATATCTTGGAAATAATATAAAAACCTATTTTTTTTTACTTTAAAAGTAGTAAATTCATTACATTATATAAGGAAAGTCATGTGTTGCCCACATCAGATTTTTTATTGTGCTTAACTGATTTCTGAAACAGGACAAAAATGTTACGGGCATAACTTTTACTACCATTTTAGCGTTTTCATTTGGATTATGTTCAACAAACTTCATAGTTACTACAAATTGATTTTCAAACGGGATCAGGATTTCTTATTCTGTAGATTTGCCAGTGTAGATACTTTTGTTTAGCGATAACAGGGATTCTTAATAATCGTTTTAAGGAAATTAAATTAGATATTTTAATAAAGTTTTGTGAAGAACAATATCATTTAGAATAATACTACAATTTGCACATTTTTAGTTCAGAGCGGCGTCGGGTGTATCTGTTTGTTTAGTGTAAAGTAATTAAAATATTCCAATTAAACTAAAATTTTTAAAGAAAGTTTATTCTATTAATCACCAGAATGTCTTTAAAATTATTTCTTTAAGTATATTAAAGTACTCAATAATTAAAGTTTTCAAGTTTTCATTTTCGGCAATTCAAGCGTTTATCTTAAAATAGAGACACATTTTGTATCACATCACAATATTCATGGATAATAAAATGAACAGACTCGGATTCTAGAGCCATTATCCCATCTCGAATATGGTTTACGAAATGTGAAACTTAAGATTCTGGTCTCGGTCGCGGATGCATCGTCTTGGGGAAAATTCCGGCTATTAATCCCTGCTGGGGAATTTGAATCCCAGAAATTGAATTGCTTCGAGTGAAGGAGAATTAAATTTCTTCGATGGAATTCCAGATAAAGATTGCAACAATTTTACCGATTGCTGAAAAGTGGATTCGATATTTATTGATAGCCATATTGCTTTATTTAAAAGAAAATACCCTATAAAATTAAAAATTTGATGGATGTTTAGAGGCAAGTAATCAGTAACTAATGCTAAATCTTATATTTATTAAAATTAAAATATAAATCGCATTTTCATTGAGTATAATAACATCCATGGATAGGTTTGCACCCTAAGTGTTCTTCACCTTTGCTTAGACTGCACACGACTGAAACAGTGAAGTCGATACTCATAAAACCCACTTATAGGGGGCATTCCTAAAATTGAAATTTTGTCTATAGGTCAGTTCTGTGAGTATTATATTATGATTTTAAGAACGTCACAGAGTTCTGCTCCGCCAAATCGTGTTATTTGAAGCTGGCAAGTGCATTTTATGCTTGGCATGACAAACTTTGATTTTCATATCCGAGCTGGCAGCGCATATTATGATTGACATGACAAACTTTGATTTTCATATCCGAAGCTGGCAAGTGCATATTATGCTTGACATGACAAACTCTGATTTTCATACCCGAAGCTGGCAAGTGCATATTTTGCTTGACATGACAAACTCTGATTTTCATACCCGAAGCTGGCAAGTGCATATTGCACTTGATGTAACAAAGGGAATTGCATATTACTGCTCTGGCAAGTGTATATTACACTTGACGTTTGCAGTGTATATAACACTTGGCGTGAAAATCCCGATTTCCAGGGGTTTGTAGCTCAGTCACCCAAGGTAATAAAAACTTGATTATTATTTTCCTTATATACATAGTATAATGTACGTATATTACTTTCCTTATATACATAGTGTAATGTATAAAGAAAGTATTGTGATGGGGTTAAACATTCGAATTCAAGATTTCGATGGGAGAGCACGTTTCAAGTATCCCTGAAGACGAATCAAACGTTTTTAAGGTGATGTCTGTGTGTGTGTCAATGAGTCTGTGGAGACGATATCTGATGAACGAATGGAGCGATTTGAGTGAAATTTGGTACAAAAATTGCAAACTGTGAATACCGGAAGCCTATTGTTTTTAAACGCAATCGAATGTTCAAAACCCCAGTAAATTTTCGAATGAAATTTTGAAAAAATTATCAAAAATAAAATCCTTTAATAAAGTCACGCAAATAGTTATTTCTTATGTAATGTTTCATTACAAAACGATTGACATAAACTTTAGAACGCTAGCATTAACCGTTCTTGAGATATTGCACATTTTTCAAATAAATTTATCAAAAATACACATAAAAATATTAACTATTGTAAAATATGTTCACTTTTCATATGTAATATCATGCGATAAATTTAATCACATTATTCTCGTGGATTTAGCTCGTACCATTCATGGGAAAAGGTACTTTAGGTAATATTTTTGAAGTTGGACGCCAATATAGTCATTTATCTATGCTATAAGAATAACTTATTTCACCGTCCATAACGTTTGGCAAGACTTTGGCGAATTTGGAGGAATGTCGCTAACGGCGACTTCTTTAAATATTGCCAAATTAACGAAAATGTCATCAAATTGATAAAAATGATGATTAATTGACGAAAATTCAATATTTTGGAAAAATGTAAGAGTCTACGAGTACTATAAAAATAAACTACTTTTCCGTCCATAATGTTTGGATAAAATTTTGGTGACGAATTTTTCGAAATATCTCCAACTTGGTGACTTTTTCAATGTTGCCAAATTGATGAAAATGTCACCCAATTGATAAAAATTTTCTAAATTGATGATACTGACTCTGAATCAATGAAATGACGACTAATTGATGAACGTTCAATATCTTGGATAGAACATAAGAATAGACTATTAGAATTTCTCCGTCCGTCCGTAACGCCTGGCGAGAAATTTAGCGGAACGTCGCCATTTTGGCGACTTTTTTTAAATGTTGCCAAAGTGACAAAATGTCGCCAAATTAATAAAAAGGATACCAAATCAGAAGGAATGTTTCACAAATTTTGATTTCTGTCATATGACGTGCATGCATTCTAGTATGTAAGAAGTTCTCGTTTCTCCGTTTGTCTTTAACACTTGGTGATGTATTTGGAGTACTTGGAAAACAATCTAGCAAAGTATCGCCAACTTAGCGATATTTTGCTCCAGAGTGACGAAAATTTCGTCAATTCAAAAATTGCAAAAATGAAGCTGAATTAATGATATGACGCCTAATTTGTGAATTAATTATTAAAATATTTTAATATATGGATTATATTGATTATTGAAGATGCTATCAATATTGTTAATTGTTAATCTAGAGTTGTGTGAAATATAAATTAATTGGGTACTTTGAAATGGTATTACATGTTGTGATTCGGAATATCGCCAAATGTATAATTCAACGTTAAAACACAGTATCGTGGATTTTATACAATATTTTTTTACTGTAAAATAAGTAAATTTATAGCATTATATAAGGAAAGTCATGTGCTGCCCACATCAGATTTTTTTCCTCTTTAATACGCTCACAAAGCTTAAGAAACAAAATGAAAAATTACATTTGGTATACCCGAAAAAAAAATAATTTGAAGATGATACTTTTACGATTGTTGTTCCATTTCTTTTCCACAGGGCTGATGGACCTACAGCTTTGTACTGAACCGATATCAGCGAATGATGACTCATTTTGTCTTACCTGGTGGGAGTTATCTATTTTCTTCAAATTTGACTTAGAATTTCAAAGAATTTTAAAAACATGATTAAATTGTGCTTGGTGGCAAAGTACAATTTGCAATGCCTGCTATATTATTGTCGCATAATCATGCTGCAAAATATTTCTTTAAAAAGTACTGAAATCTTACAAAAACATCATTTCAGGGTAAGAAAACTCCCCGCTAAATATAAGAATCGAAAACCTCTTTCTAAAATAAAAATATATGAAATCTTAAAATGGTTTGCGCCAAGTTCTGCAAAAATATCGCTGTCAACAGTGGTTATATAGAGCAGTTGGAAAATAAAAGTGCACTATGATTCAGTGTTTTCAATATAGCTAAAATGGGGAAATTTTGAACAAACAGTTTGGAGGTTTTGAAATATTTTTACTTTCCTTATATACATAATGTATAAGGAAAGTATTGTGACGGGGTCGAAAATTCGAATTCGAGTTTTCGACAGGAGAGCACGTTTCAAGCATCCCTCATCACGAATCAAACATTTTTGAAGTGATGTCTGTGTGTGTGTGTGTGTGTGTGTGTCAGTGAGTCTGTGGAGACGATAACTGACGAACGAATGGACCGATTCGAACCAAATTTGGTACAAAAATCACAATCGGTAAACACTGGAAGTCTATTGTTTTTATACGCAATCGAATGTTCAGAAGCCCCCTAAATTTTCGAATGAAATTTTGAAAAAATCGTTAAAAAATCAAAACCGCTAATAAAGTTTCGCAAATAGACATTTCTTATGTAATTTTTCATTAGAAAACGATTGACATAAATTTTAGAACGCTAACATGAACCGTTCTCGAGATATTGAACATTTTTCAAACAAATTATCAAAAAGTTATATAAAATGAAAAAAAAATATTTCCTATTGAGAAACATGTTCACTTTTCATATGTAATACCATGCGATAAATTTGGTGACATCATTCTCGTGGATGTAGCTCGTTCCATTCATGAAAAAAGATTCTTTGAGTAATACTTTTGTATATAAACGCCAATAGTCATTTATCTGCTGTAAGAATAACTTATTTCTCCGTCCACAACGCTTGGCGAGATTTTGGCAACCAATTTGGCGGAATGTCGCCAACTTGGCGACTTCTTGAAATGTTGCCAAATTAACAAGAATCTCGCCAAATTGATAAAAATGACGCTAAATCAATGAAAATGACGCCAAATTGAAAAATGACATTGACAAATTGATAAAAATGATGCCAAATAGGGAGTAATGTTTCGCAGATTATGATTTAAGTCATATGACGGTCATACCTCCTAGTATATCAGAAATGCTCTTCTCTTCGTTTGTCTGTAACACCTGTTGCCAACTTGGCGACTTTTTGAAATGTTGTCAAATTAACTAAAATCTCGCCAAATGGATTAAAATGACGCTCAATTAATGAAAATGACGACCAATTGTCGAAAATTCAATATCTTGAAAAGATTATAAGTATCTACTATGAGAATAACATTTTCTTTAACTATAAAAGTAGTAAATTCATTGCATTATATAAGGAAAGTCATGTGTTGCCCACATCAGATTTTTTTTTATATACAGAAGTAAATACTTCCACCCAGAGTACATTTTCAAGTGGCTAATAAAGAATTTTCCTTCCCCACAATTCATAGTGTATGAAGGAGAGAATATTGTGAATGGGTCATACATCTAATATTTGGATTTGGATTGACCGCTTTGACCATCTCTGAGTTCAAATCAATTTTCAATTATAATATATGTTTGTGAATTTGTGGGTCCGAAATATATCAAAAAATTTATTTAATCAAAATAAATTTGGTACGAATCGTTAACCCTAAGAAGATCTAAGGATATTGAAAGAGAGTGAAAAAGCTTTAGATGAATCAAACAATAAAAACATTACAAAAAAAATCTGATGTGGGCAACAAATGACTTTCCTTATATAATGTAATGCATTTACTATTTTTACTGTAAAAAAATAGGTTTTTCTTATAGTAGATACTAATATTCCTTCCAAAATATTGAGTTTTCGACAATTACTCGTCATTTTCATTGATTTAGCGTCATTTTTATCCATTTGGCGAGATTTTCGTTAATTTGGCATCATTTCAAATAGTCGCCAAACTGGCCACATTACGCTAAATTCGTCGCCAAAATCTCGCCAAGCGTTATGGACGAAGAAATATGTTATTCTTACAGCAGAAAAATGATTATTGGCGTTCAAATACAGAAGTATTACTCAAAGTATCTTTTTCATGAATGGAATGAGCTAGATCCACGAAAATGATGTCACTAAATTTATCGTATGGTATTACATATGAAAAGTGAACATGTTTCTCAATAGGAAATATTTTTTTTCATTTTATATGACTTTTTGATAATTTTTTTGAAAAATTTGCAATATCTCAAGAACGGTTCATGTTAGCGTTCTGAAATTTATGCCAATCATTTTCTAATGAAAAATTACATAAGAAATGTCTATTTGCGTAACTTTATTAGCGGTTTTGATTTTTTGACGATTTTTTCAAAATTTCATTCGAAAATTCGCTCGTCAGTTATCGTCTCCACAGACTCATTGACACACACACACGCACACATATACTTTCACACACACACACACACACACACAGACATCACTCCAAAAATGTTTGATTCGTGATCAGGGATGCTTGAAACGTGCTCTCCCGTCGAAAACTCGAATTCGAATTTTCGACCCCGTCACAATACTTTCCTTATACATTATGTATATAAGGAAAGTAATATGATTATATTAAAAATTAAGTAAATAAATAGCTAATTGATATATTATTGTCTTCTGATACTGATTTTGATACGACTGGACCTAAATTTATAATAATAAAGGATGATGTGTATCTGTCTGTCTGTTTGTCCGTTGCGTAGCTGGAAATCTAAGTAATCCTCAGCTCCGAAATTTTGTAGAGTGATAATTTAGCTTACTTCCTAAGAGATCTCGGAAAGTTTGTTTTTAAACTCGAATTAGTTTTTTAGTTATTAAATGAAGCTCTGTTTTGAGCGAATTTAGCACAAGTCAGTTCCTTAGCGATCGAAAATATTATAGCAGGGGTTTCATCTCGACGTCATCAGAAAGATCAAATAACGATATTTTCAATGAGTTTTAAACCATATCTGTTGGATAATTCATATAAAAAAATTGAAAATTCATCGAAATATGAAAAAATTATGATATTTTATATGTATATTACAAAATCCAAAACTTGAAGAGTCGAATAATTCCAATTTTTTGATATAAATGGTGTATGATATGTTGCACATTTAAATAAAAAATATTAATTAATCTATTCCTGAATGTTCTATGAATATTAATGTGAAACCTTTCATAAATTTTCAAAGCTCTGATAACTGAATTGCCGATAAAAACTTTTTCTTCCAGAACCGGTGTCATAAGGTAAAATTGTCCTTATCAAAAATTACCTGTATAGGACTTACCTATGATGCCGCCACTAAGGGTGGAGCATGTAAGCTCCCGGTTCTCAAGCTCGGAATACGAACACACAAAACATAAAGAAATACACATGCTTAATTGCTCAATTTATTTTAATATTTTACTTAATAGATATCTATTGTATCTGGAGTAACTATGCTATAATTAAATCAATTATTAAAAGACACATAATACTGACAATATTACATTAATATATATATATTTACACACATAATAACTTTGACTTAAATTTCTTAAAAACAGTTTCCTTTAAACAATCGATAAAGAATAGTTCTTATAGTTCAATATTTACGAACTCGTTCATATGGTCTACTCATACGAACTGGTAGTCAATTACTTTAATAATCGTTAAAGGTGTGCCTTCCGTGCTAATAGTGACAATTGAAAGTTGGTTACCTTTTCTCTTTGTGTTACGTGCATATTCGTGCTATTTCAATGATGTAGGAAAACCGTTACGCATCCAACTGCACTCGCTACCATTTTATTGCTCACATTCTACAGACACTTTTCACAAAAACCAAGAACATGATGCTGACTCGTTCGAAAGTTTTAAGTCGACCCAAAAAACTTCAGGTGCGTCTAGGACGCTGTCGAAATTGCATCTCGTGGAAAGTTCTAGAACATTCTCGCAAAGCTTTTTCTTTTCACATTGTAGTGTCGTTGTTGATTCGTTGAAGTGAAGAAGGGGATGCGCTGCTTATTTATGTTTGTATTGCCATTGGCTCCCTCTGCAGCATTTAAATAGCTCATTAGCTAGGTTGGCATCCGCAATTGGAATTGCAAAATGGCTAGGTTGGCATCCGTAATTGGGGTGTAAACATGTAATACAAATATTGTGTTACAACCGGTTATTTCCCCTTTTTAACACTTTACAACAAAGTTGAAAAGTGTTTATGACTTTGTTCATTTTGTCTGTCTGTCTGTCCGTTAGCACGATAACTGCCGTTAAAATGACTTAATCAAAATGAAATTTCAGTATGTTGTTCAGACGGTCTGTAGGACCTATGGAAATATAAATGAATAATATCACCCAATTAGTTTTGGATTGAATCCGGGTTGAAAAAATGAAATACATTCAGCCCTATGGGACCTAATTTTTCAAACATTTTTTAAGCGGATTTAAAATCCACAAATTGCTTCGAAAATTTTAGGTAATATTTAAATTGTTCCATAAAATATATAAAAAAAAATTCAGCGACATATATTTAGTAGTTTTTTAAATAAAAATTAAAATAATAATAACACCTCTTATGAAGCGATCTCGTGACCATGATATGAAAAGATCACGTGATCCACTTCAAAATGATATATGGCATCCATCTTGTCTCAAAATCGTGATTTTTAAAGTTCTTTTTAATTCATATTCAGTGTTGTATCCGTCCTAAAACCACTTTATTTTTGTCTAAATTCTGTGCATCTACATACTGAAACAACGCAATGACAATGTATTTGAGTTTAAATGCTCATCCAAATTTGATTATTTCTACAACGAAGCCTATTTTTCACCTATGGAAAATGTAAACAGCAAAATATGTAGAATGCGTTGTATAAGAATTGCTGTATTTCTTTAACACAAAATCATTTAGTTTATGGAGTCTGCATAGCTGATATGAATGAAATATTCACTAATTTTACAAAGAGCAGGACGATTTTTTTCGATGAAGTTTTACGCATAGAGTTTAATTACTTGTAGCTCCATGATCTTAATTTTTAAATAAAATAAATTATTATAGTATAGTGATGAATGACATGAATGGGAAATTATTTATAAATGAAATGCTGCTTTTATAGAGAGAGCCTGGCTTGTTATTTTTTCTATGATGTCATTAGAATGAATTTCAGTTTAATTTCGATGTTTTCAAATATAATAAATTATCGTAGTATTATGATAATTCTAAAATTATTAGCGAGGAATGTATCATATTGTAGAGATGTTTAAAGCAGGCAATTTATATTTCAATGCCGTCATTTGAATGAAGTTCATTTTTTTCGATGAAGGTTTAAGTTTCAAATATAATAAATTAATGTAGTATTGTGATAAGTTTTAAAATATTACCGAGGAATGTATTGCATTTTAGACATGTTTAAATAAAATTGCATTGAAGTTGGAAAGTGTTTCATAATCAATGCTTTAAGCATGATTGATCTTTCTTGTTATTATGTGCTTTGGTGTTCTATTTGGTGACCTCTAGCCCTTACGCATGAAATAAATAGTATGTAAGATAAATGTAAGAGCAAATCGTCTTGACCCTCAAATACAGTCATTTGAGGGTCAACAAGATATAATTATACCAAGTTTTATCAAATAATTATATAAAATAAAAAATAATCAAGAAATATATGGCTGTCACTTTAAAAAGAAACCATTATCCCTTCTTTCTGTGACAGAAAATGCAAATTCCGAACACGAAAATGATAGCGTACTTACATTCCTTATCTTATAACTCAGTCCATATATTCATGAAGACGTTTTTCCTGTTCTTTTCATTGCTGGTTATCACTTTACAAGGCGTTTGCATATCCAGAATGGGGAGCAGGAACGACGAGGATTTTACTTGCAAGAGGGCACCTCCATAACGTGGGAAAATGATAATAAGTCGTAGTAGCGTATGAAGCTGTCAAGAGTTTTAGTGCAGAATTTATTTTATCTATACTATCTGACTTGTAAGTGAAAGTATTTCACAGTTTTTACTTTCCTTATATACATAATGTATAAGGAAAGTATTGTGACGGGGTCGAAAATTCGAATTCGAGTTTTCGACGGGAGAGCATGTTTCAAGCATCCCTGATCACGAATCGAACATTTTTGAAGTGATGTCTGTGTGTGTGTGTGAAAGTATGTGTGTGTGTGTGTGTCAGTGAGTCTGTGGAGACGATAACTGACGAACGAATGGACCGATTCAAACCAAATTTGGTACAAAAATCACAATCCGTAAACACTGGAAGCCTATTGTTTTTATACGCAATCGAATTTCAGAACCCCCCTAAATTTTTGAATGAAATTTTGAAAAAATCGTCAAAAAATCAAAACTACTAATAAAGTTACGCAAATAGACATTTCTTATGTAATTTTTCATTAGAAATCGATTGGCATAAATTTTAGAACGCTAACGTGAACCATTCTCGAGATATTGCACATTTTTAAAAAAAATTATCAAGAAGTCATGTAAAATAAAAAAAATATATTTCCAATTGAGAAACATGTTCACTTTTCATATGTAATACCATACAATAAATTGGGTGACATCATTCTCGTGGATCTTGCTCGTTCCATTCATGAAAAAAGATACTTTGAGTAATACGTTTGTATTTGAACGCCAATAGTCATTTGTCTGCTGTAAGAATAACTTATTTCTTAGTCCATAACGCTTGGCGAGATTTTGGCGACGAATTTGGCGGAATGTCTCCAACTTAGCGACTTTTTGAAATGTTGCCAAATTAACGAAAATTTCGCCAAATGGATGAAAATGGCGCTAAATCAACGAAAATGACGACTCATTGCCAAAAATTCAATATCTTCTATATATAAGTATCTACTATAAGAAAAACCTATTTTTTTTTACTGTAAAAGTAGTAAATTCATTACATTATATAAGGAAAGTCATGTGTTGCCCACATCAGATTTTTTAATAGATAACTGTGTGATGATGGGCTGATAATAGTGTCTATATTCTTTTATTGTAGTACTAGTATTTAATCCTGCTAAAGTTGGGAAAACTAAAATTGGGTTGCATTTTTCACTTTCCTTATATACATAATGTATAAGGAAAGTATTGTGACGGGGTCGAAAATTTGAATTCGAATTCGGGAGAGCACGTTTCAAGCATCCCTGATTACGAATCAAACATTTTTGAGGTGATGTCTGTGTGTGTGTGTGTGAAAGTATGTGTGTGGTTGTGTGTGTCAGTGAGTCTGTGGAGACGATATCTTACGAACGAATAGAGTGATTCCAATGAGATTTGGTACAAAAATCACAATCCGTGAATACTGGAAGTCTATTGTTTATTAACGTAATCGAATGTTCGAAACCCTCCTAAATTTTTTAATGAAATTTTGAAAAAATCATCAAAAAATCAAAACTTTTATAAAAGTTACGCAAATAGACATTTCTTATGTAATTTTTCCTTAGAAAACGATTGACGTAAACTTTAGAACGCTAGCATGAACCGTTCTTGAGATATTGCACATTTTTCAAACAAATTTATCAAAAAATCCCATAAATTAAAAGAAAATATTAACTGTTGAGAAACATGTTCACTTTTCATATGTAATATCATACGATAAATTGGGTGACACCATTCTCGTGGATCTAGCTTGTTCCATTCATGAGGAAGATACTTTCAGTAATACATTTGTATTTGAACGGCAATAGTCATTTATCTGCTATAAGAAAAACTTATTTCTCCGACCATAACGCTTGGCGAGATTTTGGCGACGAATTTGTCGGAATGTCGCCAACTTGGCGACTTTTTAAAATGTTGCCAAATTAACGAAAATCTCGCCAAATGGATAAAAATGACGCTAAATCAATGAAAATGACGACTAATCGTCGAAAATTCAATATCTTGGAAAGCATTTAAGTATCTACTATAAGAAAAACCTATTTTTTTACTGTAAAAGTAGTAAATTCATTGCATTATATAAGTCATGTGTTGCCCACATCAGATTTTTTTTTATTAAGTTCTTATTGTTTAACAATGTATGCGAGTTTAGCATCAAAAATAGTAGTCTTAATTGAAAATTGGCTGAGATAGATTCTGTCCTGTGGTCGATAATATAAGTGTGCAAAAAATACAGCCTTCTAGGTCACTGAGGATGGGAGGGTTTCTGTAGGGTGTAAACATATGTTTCGTTCCCTATTTTATTCCTTCTTATTTTATTACTCACTTTATTATCTCATCTGCTAAAATGGGTCCCTTTTAAAGGATCCTTTTAAGCAGGTAAGCAAGAGGGTAGCAGGTAAACAGATGCGTTAAGTGGACATATCATGCTACCGCTTTACCTGTTTAGAATGGTCTTTTCAGCGCAAAATAAAATATACCCATTATTCTGTGCAATTCTCATATAAAAGAATAAAATAACACATTCTTATAGATATAGTTATCTTTTGAAGTGTGTAACTGGAAATTTATCTGTTTAAAAGTGTCATTCTATAGTGGTAGTAAATCCAGTTTTTGTGAGTTTTTACCAATATTTTTCTTAGTGTGTAGTTTTCACCAGGTGCAACAAGAGATAACACAAAGTTAACTGGCCAATGGGAAAGCACGGTGAACGCGAGAGTTCTCTTGGAGCTAAAAAAAACATCCAACTTTTTCCCGTGCACTTTCTCTTCCTATTGGCTAATTCATATTGAGGTTGTAGTTTCTTTGCTCATCGTGTTTGGTGAAAATTAAGCGTTTGTAAGTAAATATTCAGTAGTCTAGATCACCGATGGGATTCTGGAAGTGTGGGTCTGGAAATAAATACGCAATTGTATATAGAAACTCACGATAGAAAATAGCAAAATAGTACGCTATGCAGTCCAAGATAATATTGAAGTAAAATATCCAAAATCTGAAATATCTTATCCGTAAGTGTGCTCGGTATTAAGCTAAACTAGCCAGTCAACAAGGTATGTTTATTGGTTGAGTCATTTTGAGTTATAAGTGACCATTACAGACCATCAAATCAATAATTTTAATTAAGTTGTTCCTCGTGGTGGTGTATCAGGATAAAATTTTAACATTCCTTGGATCGAGTTTCATTGCTTGAAAAAAGTGTCACTAAATTTGGGATATATTTAGCTTGCACTTGTATTTGGAAATTTTCATTTTTATAATATTATAACTGTTCAAAATCGGAAATATAATTAGTCATAAGTCTGCTCTTTATTAATCTGAATAAATAAGTGAAAAAATATATGTAAAACCGTTGATCTACTCGCGAGTTATAACAGTTACGACAGACAGAATTATTTTTAATTTCCATTATTCCCCACTTCTCTGTAGAGTGATAAAACTTTACGTCAGTGTCTTCCTTGTACTCAAACTAATTGTCTGAAAAAAAAATGCATCAAGATCCATCACGTGGTGCAAAAGATATGTAAGTTAAAAGCGTATATTGAAACTCTCCCTTTTATACGAGTAGGAGAGTAATAGCACAGCAATTAATTTTTTGCAAACATAGCAATAACATAGTCAGAGTAATTATTTTACTGAAAACATTTAATTATTTAACGCTTGTTTTAAGCATTTCTAAAAATTTCTAAAGAAATTTCTAAAATCATACCTTGTTTTGCAGTGAATCCGAATTCCTATAATCTGGAATACTCGGAATCAAATTTTTCACTTTAAATTATTCCGTCATGAGTAGACTAAAAATAGAAAGTAAACTTATTAGCTATTGTGGAAATTTTACGGGAAATAGACCATATAAATAGAAAAACAAATTAAAACAGTTCTAATATCAACTTTCTAGTTTGAAATGAACAGAAAATATTCAAAATGATATTTTGAAAAATGAAATCCATCAAAATCCATCACGTGTTTTACGATGTGTTTAAGATAGAAGCGTGTGTGGAAATTTTCCTTTTCACTACACCTCTTATTTTCACATTGATTCTGTCCCGTCGTTCAACATCTTTGAAGGGGTTGGTTGTCTGTTCCCAGAGCAGGTAGAGAGTAGAAACTCGATACATAGTTTCATCTTGTGGAGCATTTCATTATTTTCATATTAGTATGTTACGTTGTTACGTCATTTACGTACGCCATCTTTAAAAGGCTCGTTCTCGGCTCCCAGAGCATATAAAGAGCTGACACTCGACACACAATTTATTTTCGCGGAACATATTTATTTATCAAACTTTCAAGTCATTGCGTTACGTCGTTACGTCATTGACTACGTTTTTTGACGGACTCGTTCTCCGCCCAATCCCCCCCCAAAAAAAATACAAAGTGCTTAAACTTTCATCTCGCTGAAAATTTTCATTTATAAAATTTTCACGTCATTCTGTTACGTCGTTATATCATTTACATATGTCGTGACTATATTTCAGCCCTTTTCATGCATTTTTTTTTTAATTACTGTTCAGAATCTTCGGATGAAATGATTTTTTGTTTCTAATACGTTGAACCATGCATAATAATATATACGTTTGAACATAAATTACGCCAATAAAAATGAAAATTGAAAAGTAAAAATTTTATCTTCTAAAATTGATATTATGCTAAATAGTCAAAGTGTGTGTGTGTGTGTGGGGGGGGGGGGGGTCTTGACAGATGAAATTATTTGACAATTTTGCATAATATCAATTCGAGTTATTATAAAATTTTAATAGTACTGTTTTGAATTAAATATCTCTGCACACTGAATTTGGTTCAATTTCATGTGTGATTGAAATTTGACTTTCTACTTTACTGAGCGCCACTGTTGTATAGGGGAGGACATTGATTAATTTATTATATATTGGATTCTCAAATTAAAAGAAAAAACAGTGTACGCATATATTAAAAAAATCTGATGTGGCAACACATGACTTTATTTTATTTAATGCAATGAATTTATTACTTTTACAGTAAAAAAAAAATAGATTATTCTTGAAGTTGATACTTATATACTTTCCAAGTTATTGAATTTTCGTTAATTAGGATTCATTTTCATTGATTTAGCGTCGTTTTTATCCATTTGGCGAGATTTTAGTTAATTTGGCAATATTTAAAAAGTCACCAAGTTAGCCACATTCCGCCAAATTCGTCGCCAAAAGCCAGCCAAGCGTTATAGACGGAGAAATAATTCGAACCAAATTTCGTTCGAATCGGTCCATTCGTTCCTGAGTTGTCGTCTCCACAGACTCACTGACACACACACGCACGCACATACTTTCACACACACACACACACATATTTTCACACACATACACACACACTTTCACATACACACACAGAGACATCATCTCAAAAACGTCTGATTCGTGTTCAGGGATGCTTGGAACGTACTCTCTCGTTGAAAACTCGAATTCGAATTTTCGACCCCGTCACAATACGTTCCTTATACATTATATGTATATAAGGAAAGTAAAAAGGAACTGACAAACTCATAGTAGCGACAGGAGTTCTAACCCATAAGACACGAATATCTGGAACAAAAAGCCAGACATTTGGGAGTCGCAATAGACATTATATTAATATACAAATTTATAGTACAGACCGTAAATTGAGTGCATCCAGATACCCTAAAAGGAATGAAATACAGATGTCACATGCCGAAACGACAAGCAACTAGTGGAGCCTATGGCCAAACTATCCAAGCACTGCAGCCAATTAAATAGCGTCGTCAGTAACAATGTTGAATTCTACCTTCAGTGAATTCCACGATAGTGACTGCTTTGTGCCGAAAAAGGTGAAGAGAAGATTTTCAGAATCCAAAGCAAAACATCTGATGTGGGCAGCACATGACTTTCCTTATATAATGCAACGAATTTGCTACTTTTACAGTAAAAAAAATAGATTCTTTTTATAGTAGATATTTATATTTTTTCCAAGATATTAAACTTTCGTCAATGAGTCGTTATTTTCATTGATTTAGCGTTATTTTTATCCATTTGGCGAGTTTTTCGTTAATTTAGCAACATTTAAAAAGTCGCCAAGTTGGCGACATTCCACCAAATTCGTCTCCAAAATCTCGCCAAGCGTTATGGACGGAGAAATAGGTTATTCTTACAGCAGATAAATGACTATTGGCGTTCAAATATAAAAGTATTACTCAAAGTATCTTTTTTCATGAATGGAACAAGCTGGATCCACGAGAAAGATGTCACCAAATTTATCGCAGGGTATTACATATGAAAAGTGAACATGTTTCTCTATAGGAAATATTTTTTTTTTTATATGATTTTTTGATAATTTTTTTGAAAAATGTGCAATACTCGAGAACAGTTCATGTTAGCATTCTAAAATTTATGTCAATCATTTTCTAATGAGAAGTTACATAAGAAATGTCTATTTGTGTAACTTTATTAGCGGTTTTGATTTTTTGACGATTTTTTCAAGATTTCACTTGAAAATTTAGGGGGGTTCTAAACATTCGATTGCGTATAAAAACTTCCAATGTTTACGGATTGTAATTTTTGTACCAAATTTCGTTCGAATCAGTCCATTCGTTCGTCAGTTATCGTCTCCACAGCACTCACTGACACACACACACACACGCATACTTTCACACACACACACACACATACTTTCACACACACACCCACACACACACACACACGCATACTTTCACACACACACACACAGACATCATTTCAAAATGTTCGATTCGTGATCAGGGATGCTTGAAACGTGCTCTCCCGTCGAAAACTCGAATTCGAATTTTCGACCCCGTCATAATACTTTCCTTATACATTATTGTATATAAGGAAAGTAATAAAGAGAACCGTTTAAATATCCGCCAAGGATAGTAGATCATGATGTTCTGACAGTGTCTAATGTTTAAATGCGTTTGGATCTGTTCTGGTTGAAGGAACAATAGAAAATATACTGGGTTTAACATACTTGCTATGTTTAAAATGGTTTACTATGCATATATTTTGCCACTGTTGGTGTCATTTCGTAAATAGTGTATTTAACAGTACATTATGATCATGACTGTGTCATATAAGAAAGAGACTATACCAGGGTGTTCTAGTAAACATTATGACTATGCCAAGCTAGCGGCTGACGTCCAGCATCTACGACAAACAGAGGTATAGTGATACATTTTAAGTTGCACTATGAGAAAAATGTTGATTAAGATCTGTAGTGATAAGACCGTATTGTATTTTAGGTGAGTGATAGCCACCCTGGTGGTGAAGAGGATAGAGTCTTCGACTGCTGCCATGAGGGGCTCGGGTTCGAATCCCGAATAAGGCATGGATGTTTCTTGAGGATATAGTAAGACTTCCGCCTTCTGGGTCCTCGTCAAAGTGGAGCTGCACCCTCTCCGACCTTCATCAGTGATGCTTTCTTGGAATAAACTTTGATCTCAAGTCTTGTGTGTCGTTCTTTCTTCCTGCGTCACTGGTCCTGTTTCGGTTCCTCCAAACAGGAAGGAGGTCATAAGTAACAACACAGGTGAATGCCATCACATTGCCCACTCCCAATGCTTAATGTTAATAAGTGCTGTATTTGGTATTTTTGAAATGTATAATTTTAGTAATGAATATTTAGAAGATATTGTTTGAAAATAAAGAATATTTTATGAATATTACGTCTTTTTATTTAAGACTCCAAAAATAATGGTTTGCCTTATGTGAAACAGCTATACGCATTTAGAAATTTAAATTATCTTCATTTCACAATGTATAAAAGTTAGTCATAACTTTAAGTAAACTGATGCTCTTATTACTTTCCTTATATATATAATGTATAAGGAAAGTATTGTGACGGGATCGAAAATTCGAATTCGAGTTTTCGACGGGAGAGCACGTTTCAAGCATCTCTGATCACGAATCAAACATTTTTGAGGTGATGTCTGTATGAGTGTGTGTGCGTGTGTGTATGTGTGTGTGTGTGAAAGTATGTGTGTGTGTGTGTGTGTGTGTGTGTGTGTGTGTGTGTGTGGGGTCAGTGAGTTTGTGGAGACGATATCTCACGAACGAATGGAGCGATTCGAATAAAATTTGGTACAAAAGTCATAATCCATGAATACTAGAAGCTTAATATTTTTAAACGTAATCGAATGTTCAGAACTCCCCTAAATTTTCGTGTGAAATTTTGAAAAATTCATCAAAAAATCAAAACCTTTAATAAAGTTACGCAAATAGATATTTCTTATGTAATTTTTCCTTAGAAAACGATTGACATAAACTTTAGAACGCCAGCATGAACTGTTCTTGAGATATTGCACATTTTTCAAATAAATTTATAAAAAAAATCCCATAAATTAAAAAAAATATATATTAACTGTTAAGAAACATGTTCACTTTTCATATGTAATATCATGCGGTAAATTTGGTGACATCATTCTCGTGGATCTAGCTCGTTCCATTCATGAGAAAAGATACTTTGAGTAATACTTTTGTATTTGAACGCCAATAGTCATTTATCTGCTGTAAGAATAACTTATTTCTCTGTCCATAACGCTTGGCGAGATTTTGGCGACGAATTTGGCGAAATGTTGCCAATTTGGGGACTTTTTTAAATGTTGCCAAATTAACGAAAATCTCCACAAATGGATAAAAATGACGCTAAATCGATGAAAATGACGACTAATTAACGAAAATTGAATATCTTGGAAAGAATATAAGTATCTACTATAAGAATAACCTATTTTTTTTGCTGTAAAAGTAGTAAATTCATTGCATTATATAAGAAAAGTCATGTGCTGCCCACATCAGATTTTCTATAAATATTTATATCCACAGCTCCCATTGAAGATGATTATTTTAAAAAATATTTAAGCCATTATTATTACAGATATTATTAAATAATTATGAAATATAATTGTGTAATAAAGTTAGGCACTGAAATATTGTTAAAATTTAATTACATAATTTATAGTTAATAGCTTAATATTATAACCACTATTTTGGCAGTTATTTAAAATTAGTTACTTCCAAAATTAAGAGTTAATTGTTTAATTAGTTAAGAATTTTTAAGATGGCCATTTCAAATTTTCCAGCTTTTCTCAAAGCCTTGACGTAAACTTAACTGTTAATATGATCGAAAAGGTGTAAGACATTGAAAAATCACAGTTTTGTAATACTACGGTATTCGCTTGTTACCAAGCAATATATCAAAGAACAGTTAACTTATCAAGTAACACATGTATAGAACAGACGACAGTGGAACTATTAATCTTGTTAAGTAAGAAATTCCAGAGTGTTGTTCAAGAAATGGACTGGGCATTTTCAGAGGGTAATATGTTGTTTACAGAAGTTAACTCAGTTTCGTCTTCTAGTGTAATTAGAGTTATGCAGTTGAAAATATACAGAAAGCGGTTTATATGTTAATTGATTGTTAAAATCATTACAGTCAGTCTCAATCAAAAGTGTTTGAGTTAGAAATGAATTGAAGATAAGTTTGGAAGTTAACTAGTATTTCAATACGTCATTTTACCATATTATTCCTGATATTTAAAATTATTCGTGAAAAGTTAAAAATTTTTGGAATAGCTCTATTTGAAGTAATCATTAGCGCATAATGCAGAAATATAGTGTCCATGGCGTTGGAGGGAAGGAAATAAAATACACAGGATGAAAAGCAGGAAAATACCATAATGCTTTCAAAATTATATCCGAGTCTGGCTAGTGTTAGTAAAGTTTCACTTGTTTTCTTTTCACAGGGCAAGAAAGCGCAGTATATAGCATATGTACTTTTGAGTATTTTTAAATTAAAATTTTGTAATTATAAGTAGAAATAATATATATTTTTTATTTTCCCTGCAATACATGGTAATGTACAGGGAAAGTATTGGAATCATACCGAAAATCACAACTCGAGTTTTCGACGGATCTACACGTTTCGAGACCTCGAGAATACGAAAAAAAGTATTTTTAGCGTGACGTCTGTGAGTGTGTGTGTGTGTGTGTGTGTGTGAGTGTGTGTGTGTGTTTGTGTGTGTGTGTGTGTCTGCCTGTCTATGCAATGTATGTATCCACTCTAACTAAAAAACTAATGAACCGAATTTCATACAATTTGGTATGTAAGTCACTTGGGTGAGACCCTGGTGCTGATTAGGTTTTGGTAGGAGTCGTAAAAACAGAACCCGTCTTTTTTTGCGAAATGGCCAGTAAAAATGTCATGTATGCTCTCTAGCTAAAATACTAATTGACCAAATTTCATAAAATTTGGTAGGTAAGTTACTTGTAGGATGCTCTAGTGCTGATTAGATTTTGGTAGGATTCGGAAAAGAACAACCTGCCTTTTTTTACGAAATGGCCCGCAAAAATCGCAAAAATCTAAAAAAAAAACAAAGACGTATGCTGAAACGCATCAATTAAATTCTTGTTTTATATGCAATTTTTGATGATGTAAAGAATATAACACACTCCATTATACTTTAGGACTAACCGTTCTCGATATATTTGAGATTTCTTGCATTTTTGTTACGCCGTTATTGGAAAAATGTCCAATTACCAAATAAAAACAAAAATTGAATTAAAAATGCAAATTTAGTGTTATTTGGTGCAATTAAACTCAATCTAATGAATAATTAAAGAAGTAAAGGAAATATGAATTGGAGTCTGCAGGGAAAGTCATGTGTTGCGCACATGAGAATTTTTCTAATTGTATGGAGAAAAATAAATTTGCTTTACATCGGTAAAATTATTTCTGAAAAATGAACAGTTTAAATAAATATTTTTCATTCAATATAAGTCTTTTGCCATAAAAATGCACATAATGCAGTGGGACACACACACAAAAAAAATTATCCCAGCGCTACCTGAATTATTGTCTCAAATGATTTTGACGCATCCTAAAATGAAGTTTTATCCACTTCCTTTTACCTCTATGATTTTATCGCTGTTATTGTGCGTTGCTAAAGCATTCATATGCAGATGCTTTGCAGTGTGATGACATTTATATTATTAAATAAATAATTTATAATCCTAATAATATATAGTAAATAAGGCTTAAATAATTTATTTTTCGGTTGATAATTTTTATTTTTTTAAGAATATGTTTCTGAATTCATCGTTCCCTGTTACATTGATTTCCCTATAATGGATGGTAATAATGTTATTGGGAAAGTATTGGAATCGTGTCGAAAATCGCAATTCGGGCTTTTGACGGATATTGACGTTTTAGGACCTCTAGAACACACATAAAAAAAAAAAAAATTTTAGCGTGGCGCAACCGCGCGCGCGCTTGTGTGTGTGTGTGTGTCTGTCTGTCTATACAATGTCTGTCTGAAATGAAACAAAGTTCAGCGTAATTAAAAATATATATCTGTGTTATTTTGCGCTATTAAACTCAATTTAATGAATTATAAAATAAAGAAAATGAAAATTGATTTGAGTCTGTAGAAAAAGTCCGTGCTGTCCAAATCAGATTTTTTTTACATTTCGATATCGTTTATAAACTAGTAAATTTTACAGTAATTTGAACGAATATTTCAAAATATTTTTTGATGGATTTTGCTCATTTACCTCCTGAAACAGTTTGTAATTGTCATACTGTATATTTGTTAGCCGTACTTATAAGTATATTTGGCAGTTAATAAATGCTGCTGCTCCTGTATCACTGATAGTTCGCTTATTTATTTTAACGTAATGTATTTAAGTTCGAAGTTTTATTCACTAAAAAAGCGTTTTGAATTTTTCTACTGTTCTTTCTTTTTTCTTTAAGGTTTTTCTTTTCATTTTCTTGAATTTTGGATTGGTAATTATATCCTTCCTGGATCATGTGATACAATTATTTATTGATTGACTCGTTATTGTTTTTTGTGTCTTTCCTGCTGATATTTGTTATGATATACATAATAAAATTTGAACAACATGGAATTTAAATGCTCAAGAAAGTCGAGTGGAACTTCTCACAATGGTTCTTTTATTATAAATCAACATGCCTAATTTGAAAAACTGTTTTCCAACTCTTTTATGTGTGTCTGTGTTTCAAAAACAAAATCATTTCATAACCCACTTAAATGTGGAACTAATATTCACTATGGAAGGTGAATTTCTCAGACAATTTCTGAGCGGAAGTTAAATATGACCCTAATAACCGTAGCGATATCACCTAATTAAATTCTAAATTGAGTCCAAAGTGTTTAGAACAACACGTAACAATTAAAGTGCCTGTAGCTAAACTGATGTACTTTGATGATGTCTCATTCAAAACCCCAGCTTTATTGCGTATTTTATTACGTCTTAAACCTTATGATGGCAGGGAGTTGTGAAAGGATAAGTGCTAACATTTTATGGTTTAATTTATGCATATATTTTTATGTAACAGATATTACGGCTATGGATGCCAAAGTTTGCAAAGGGGGATCGAACTGTTTGGGATAGGGTATGTCAAATACCTGTCTTTTTTAGAGTTTCTTAATCAGGAATTGACGCTGTCCCACCCGTAAGGAAAATGTTAAGTGGCGTATTGGTTGAGCAGTTTTCGAATAAGCAATTGTTAAATACCGAGAAAAAGCAGGCATTTTAATTCTCGTTGTTCCACGACGAGGTGTAGGAGAATAAAAATTGTATTAATATATTTCTTGAATCTAGTTATATTGCTTGAAAATGTGGCACTACATTAGATTACGTATTTAAGGAGACATTTTTAGGTTGGAATCGTATTTTGGAACTTTTATATTTTTATATTTTAATATTTTAAAAAGGAACAAAATCGGATATATTGTAGCCATAAATATAGCCATAGCTCTTTATGCGTAACAAATCTTTGCAAAAAGAATGTAAATCTGTAGAACCGTTTTTGCTCTATTAGTGGTCATGATAGACAGACATAAGAAGGTTTTGAATTTATGGCATTCCACGCACTGAGAATTTTGTTGTTGTTATAAAAATACAGCCATTGCCCGTAAAATAAAGCTGATGACGCCCTAAAATTAGTGCGGGACAATTCCTAAATATAGGGCCACACAGATTTGCCCTGTAATAGACTGTATTTTTGCGGTGCTCATGCGGCCCTGTGCAGCCAAGAGCACTTCACTATAAAGTGATAAAATTTACAACAGGGGGTGGGGCAGCCAATGGTTAGCGCGCAGGGATTGCACTCAGATGACCCGAGTTCGATTCCCGGCACTGCACAAACTGTCCCTTTGTTCATGGAGTACGAGTACTTTAAATATATGGGTCCGTAAGTCCCGAGAGGTTAGTGGTAGGGAAAGTAGGGTACAGTCCTTGTGGATGCCGCCTCCATTGGGATCCAATCTGATTTGGGTGGCACTGTCGCGGTTGTCCAAACAGCTGACACTTTTGGGTAGGTCAGACGGTTTGGGTTGAACAACAAATTATTACACCAGAATATCTCCTGGACTCAGCCTTTTTGCTTGAAACAAAAATCATCAAAATTCATCGCGTGGTTTAGGATATATTTATATTAGAAGGGTGTATTGAAATTTTACCTTTTATATACTAATCTGTAGTAAACACCTCCAAGTTAAAGCTATTTTCATACTTACACTTACAGACATAAATAGCTTTAAAATCAACTGTAAAATAGGGACTAGATACCAAACTAGAAATTAAGAAGCTGGGAAATTTATAAATTTCTCGCATTAATCCCCATATTTCCCCCTCTATATACACTATACATTGTACAGAAAATATAAACCAAATTAGTCAAATTATGATACGGTATACAGTTAACGTCACCGCGTATTTAACTTGGTACAAACTCCTGGCACTTTTGTAAGCAACAAATTCCGGAATACACACATTTAAATAGATTTACCGCCAACCAATTGAAAAGCGATGAAGTTTTGATTAAATCAATCCACAATTTCCAAGATTCCTTTCCAAGAAAACGTTAAAAGTTCTTGATATCAAATTAATTTAATCCGTGGAATTTTCCATATCCCCAGGCGGTAATTAAAGGTAATTACAGAGATAGAGAGGCAATAAGTTGCTGAGATTTGTATCCAAGATAGCGTTATTGCGTGAAACTTAAACCTATAAAGTCCAGTATGAAAGTCGCTTTGTCACAAAATTAATTTATTTCTAAGTTGGAGTTGTTTGCAATCAAATATAAAGAAAAATGTAAAAGTTGGCGGTAGTTCCAGTCTAAATGAGCCGGAATAGTTTTGCATGAATAATGTCTTTTAAAATAAAATTCAAATAAAGTTCAATTAGTTTATTAGTTGTCTTCAATCTCATTTGTTTCGTTTATAACAGATAACTGGGCCTATGCAATGACGTAACTAGTATTAAAAGTTGTTCAGCAGCGCCTAAAGTCCTGAGAAGCATAGGCGCCCAAAGTGAGTTGGAACATATGCGATGCACAAAACAAAACAGTTTTCCCTTAAAAAATGTATTAATAAATAATGTTTTTTGTTGTTATAACAATTATACGAATTAAGTTATGTATTTATGACTAGCTAAAGTGATTTTTGAAAGAAATTTTATACAAAATATCCATTAGTTGTTAAATATAAATAAAAATGTCTTTCAAAGTTCGAAAAATGTTGGGTCCTATCAAGCGCGAGGCGGGAGCCCGGACTTCGTAATGGTTTCACATCACAGCGGGGAATTGCACGCGAAGCGTAAATGGTCTAAGGTTCTAACGGTTTTTTAATATAAAATGAAGCAAGGAAACATTCTTTATTCGATTACACATGGCTGACAAAAATTTGAATAAAACCAGCGGAGTTTCAATAAGAACAAAAGAAAAAGAAGAAAATTAAAGAAGATATCAAAAATATTGTTTTCTCTTATTTAATTTAAGACACGAAGTAGCCATTTTCCTAATTTTCTTAA
Source organism: Amaurobius ferox (assembly GCA_951213105.1). Lineage (NCBI taxonomy): Eukaryota > Metazoa > Arthropoda > Arachnida > Araneae > Amaurobiidae > Amaurobius > Amaurobius ferox. The sequence goes on from OX578143.1 coordinate 21,233,631, forward strand.
ATGCTTTTATTTTGAGGAGCCACAATTTTAGTTTCTCCAAAACTAAAATTTTCAAACATAAATTTTCTCGAACACCATTGTTTTCATGTGCTCCCAGAAGAAGTAGGACGTTCCGCTCACCACACAGAGGGATATATATGGTTTATGCATAATGGGGCCAGCGCACAATTTTCCACTGAGGTCAGATACTTCATAAATAAGACTTACCCCGGGCGGTGTATTGGACGTGGTGGACATATGGCTTAGTTTCCACCAACAAGTTAGTATAATTCGATGGTCTCAAAGCTCTCCAGATCTTAATCCACTGGATTTCTTCCTCTGGGGGAACATGAAAACATTAGTGCACGAGATACACGTGGACTACCTGGAAGATCTCGTTTAGAGAATAGTTTTTGCTGAAGATAAGATCAACGTCACACCAGGAGTCTGCGAGAGAAAGCGGCAGTCTTTCACCATTCGCTGGTGTCGGTTGTGCAACCATGCCTTGGAGGCCATTTTGAACAGCTACTTTGAGACATTTTCTGATGTGAATGGAAATGCAAATCTTCTAAATCAGTTAAGTCTCGTGTTTCCGCTCTTGAAGGATCAACGTGGATATGTAACTTTACTCTTATGAGTGGAATGCGACCCTGGGTACCATTGCAAATATTGTTCATTTTGATGTGTACTATCACCCCCCTCTTAATTTGTTTAAACACTTTACGATCACCCTGTATACATAAAGATAGTTTGAACATCTATCCTTGTATCTCAAGACTTCGTTTCAGAGGTGATCATCACATATGTTTGCTTATATATAAGAAACGCTGATATTTCTGCCTGTCTATCACTATTTTGGCGTCTTAGGGAAATGTCGCTAAAGTGATGATAATTCAGTTGAAGATAATTTAAATTTAATTCCTTTGAAAATTCAGATTCAAAATATAGTAAGTTTCATATTTATGGGATAGGCTAATACAGGTATCCTGTATGTCAACTGGGTTATTTATGCTGAAATTAAGAAGGGATTCGTATTCTGATCTCCCATCCAGCAAAGCAGCATCCGAGGTAGGTCATCGACCGAATCCTTCACCGGGTAGGGTCCGAAAAATACCTGCCGAGTCAAGACTCCAGTTGCTGACAGTTATAGGCTCAGACCACAATTTGGCCACTAGTACCCCGCTACCTGGAAAAGTCTTGGTACGGTGCATTCAGCTAGATAAATCAAGGAATCCTCCAACGCACCATTCTCCAGATTTATGTACCCCTTAGGAGAGGTTGGTGCATGGCTACAGAGCCAGGACTCAGCTGCGTTGAAAAAGCCTCCCCCTCCAGGAGGATGCATTCGTGGGACAAGTACATTTTGGTAGGGGGGTCATACAATATTGGCTTTTTGTTAAGAAGTCGTATAGTAGTTAACAAATTGATACTAAGAAGTGCGCATTACGCGTGTGTCCACCGATTTTAGGAGCATAAGTGCTGCAGGTGAGTGTCTGGGAGGATTTTTTTCATAACTTTATGCACTTGTTATGATAGAATTAACATATTGCATGTAATAAAATAATTCCAAATAGATAGAAAAATATATAAATAATAATAATTTCAAGTGTATGAAAATTGGATATATTATCAGAACAATGTTATTAAGCGGGTTAAGTAAATTTTATGGACTATACCCTATAACGCAACCGTGCATCCTATATTGAAATCCTACCCACAAATAGCAAAAACATTTAAACAAATTCAATAATAGTGACCAGAGCTGCACTATTTTGAAGCCTCGAGATCTACATTTTTTGAGGATGCCATAAATACTCACATCATTTTATTTTTATCAGTATCAATATAATTACGATTAAAATGTCCAGTTTGTATCACCCAACATTTGGTTGCACAAACTGTTATTCTGTTTAACATGAGCACATTCATAAAGCCGTTTTTCCAGCTAATTTGGAATCGTTGAAATTTTGATAAATTTCAAAACTTTAAGTTTCCAAGGAAATTATAAAAGTTCTTGAACTATATATAATGTAATCATTGCGATCTTCGCTGTCCCAAGGCCATAATTAAACTGAATTAGAAGCGCATTACGTTGTTTCTCAAATATAGTTGAACTTAAAATAATGCTAGTAGTTTTGCATTACCCCTTTTAGGGACGAAAACAATATAGTTAATTAACAATATATTTAAGAAAAAACTATGAATTTTGAAACTCTGAACTCTGAAAAAAAAAATCTGATGTGGGAAACACATGACTTTCCTTATATAATGAAATGAATTTACTACTTTAAAGTAAAATAAATAGGTTTTCCTTCTAGTAGATACTAATATCCTTTCCAAGATATTAAATTTTCGACAATTAGTCGTCATTTTCATTGATTTATCGTCATTTTTATCCATTTGGCGAGATTTTCGTTAATTTGGCAACATTTCAAAAAGTCGCCAAATTGGCGACATTCCGCCAATTTCGTCGCCAAAATCTCGCCAAGCGTTATGGACGAAGAAATAAGTTATATATATATAGTTGTATATATAACTTATTAGATATTGAATTTTCGACATAAATTATATAATTATTATTATATATTTAAATATTATATAACTTAATAGATATTGAATTTTCCACAATTAGTCGTCATTTTCATTGATTTAGCGTCATTTTTATCCATTTGGCGAGATTTTCGTTAATTTGGCAACATTTCAAAAAGTCGCCAAGTTGGCGACATTTTGCCAATTTCGTCGCCAAAATCTCGCCAAGCGTTATGGACGAAGAAATAAGTTATTCTTACAGCAGATAAATTGGCGTTCAAATGTAAAAGTATTACTCAAAGTATCTTTTTTCATGAACGGAACGAGCTAGATCCACGAGAATGATGTCACCCAATTTATCGTATGATATTATATATGAAAAGTGAACATGTTTCTCAATAGGAAATTTTTTTTTTTCTATTTTATATGACTTTTTGATAATTTTTTTGAAAAATGTGCAATATCTCGAGAACGGTTCATGTTAGCGTTCTAAAATTTATGTCAATCGTTTTCTAATGAAAAATTACATAAGAAATGTCTATTTGCGTAACTTTATTATTGGTTTTGATTTTTTGACGATTTTTTCAAAATTTCATTCGACAATTTAGGGGGTTCTGAACATTCGATTGCGTATAAAAACAATAGGCTTCCAGTGTTTACAGATTGTGATTTTTGTACCAAATTTGGTTCGAATCGGTCCATTCGTTCGTCAGTTATCGTCTCCACAGACCCACTGACACACACACACACAGACATCACTTCGAAAACGTTTGATTCGTGATCAGGGATGCTTGAAACGTGCTCTCCCGTCGAAAATTCGAATTCGAATTTTCGACCCTATCACAATACTTTCCTTATACAATATGTATATAAGGAAAGTAAAAAAATCAGAATGAATTTATATAATTTTTTTTATCAAGTACAGATGGCAGCACTGTAGTGAATATATTTCATCCTAAAAATTAAGACATTTTTTCTTTTATTTTGCGTGGGATATTAAGCTTTTTGCTTCATTGTATTGGACGTATCATAATTTCCTTATTTTATACGTTTAAATATACATGTCCCACAAATCGTCCGTAACTCTTAAACAGTTTAGTTACATTATACAAACAAAGCTTAAAAAATATGCTGATAAAATTGTTTTCTTCAACTCAACTTAGAATAATGTTTTATCGATAGAAGCAAGAAAAATGATTTTCTTATAGTTTGTAAATATAGAGTCAGTAATTTTTTTAGTTTACACATTTCCAGTTGATATAATAAAACTTTTTTAATCATTTCTCTGATAAATAATCGAATAAATAAAACCAATACATTGAAACTGAAGATTATTGAGTTTGCTTCAATAGAAAGGAAAGCTTTTCAGGTCGCTTCATATCTCCGCCAGGTTGACCCAGCCCTTTTTACTCACCGGCGCGTAATTCACCGATAAAAACATTCCTTCATTTTTGCCCTTTTATGTAGGACTAGGCATGAGGCCAAGCAGATAAGAAGTATGACTATAAGAATTATTATACAAGGAGATTATTTTTTGTTTTCTATTTGTGTATTGAAAATTACCAGGGATGAATGTTATCATGTACTATGGTAAGATTTAAAATCCGAAGCGCGAACATACACACACTAACATATATATAATTTTATTATGTAAGCTACATGCACACACACATATATATGTATATATATATATATATATATATGTGTATATATATATATATATATATATATATATATATGTATATATATATATATATATATATATATATATATATGTATATATATATATATATATATATATATATATATATGTATATATATATATATATATATATATATATATATATATATATATATATATATATATATATATATATATATATGTATATATATATATATATATATATATATATATATATATATATATATATATATATATATATATATATATATGTATATATATATATATATATATATATGTATATATATATGTATATATATATATATATATATATATGTATATATATATATATATATATATATATATATATATATATGTATATATATATATATATATATATATATATATATATGTATATATATATATATATATATATATATATATATATGTATATATATATATATATATATATATATATATATATATATATATATATATATATATATATATATATATATATATATATATATATATATATATATATATATATATACAGGGTGATCCAAAAGTCAGGAAAAACTTTTAAAATTAATAAATCATGAACTAATAAAGATAAATAGATGCCCTTTTGCAGGATTTTTTGTCAAGAAAGAAAAAATTATTATTAGTATAATTTACATTTCTACGAACAGATGGCGCTGTATTAGGTACCTGGTTTACATTACATAGGATAAAGTACATTACATAGGATAAAATACATTACATAGGGCAGATCGACTACCACTACTATTTGCTTCAAGAATGGCGTTATTCGTTACATCTGCACTTTTTATACCGTCTGATAATTTGCATAATCTGATATCTGTACCTAATACAGTGCCATCTGTTGGTAGAAATGTAAATTATACTAAAAATAATTTTTTTCTTGACAAAAAAATCCGGCTTCATTTCCATTCTTTCTGTGCAAACCCATTCACAATGTTCAATTTTAAATTAAATATAACTCGCCCAATTTTAAAGATACATATATGCGATTTTTAATGATCTTGTTGCATTAAAAAAAAATATGATTGACCTAAGGGAGTCGTATAGAAATTCAAAAAGTGTAACTTTTTGAAAATTAAATGGGAGGACTATTTTATTAACGTAGTCTTATTTCCTACCTTACTTTTAACATTTTTGCAATTTACATTGCCCACTTATCTCCAACAGGTAAAGAATTAAAGCGCGTTTCAATCTTTTTGGGACACCCTGTATATATATATATATATATATATATATATATATACAAATAAACATGAGAGCATTTGTCAAAATTACCACTATCCTGAATATTTTGTAAATAATATTATTAATAATTTCGAATATTTCTCATCGTAGATTTACAATTGCATTATTTATCCTTGGTTGGAGAACAAATTTTTATGAATATTACACATTCTTTTCATCATGATTATCCTCGCGTCCTGAGTCCTATCCTGAATCTTATTTTTTGAAAGATAACTGTTAAAACTTCTCCGTTCACTCTTGTACATTCCGGTTCTAGTTCATTCCGGTAAGCGTCTGTATTGCCGGCTGGATTTAGTGTGCGGTGCGTTTGCCGGCTGGCTCTTCATCCATCACTTGGATAATGCACATTTAAGTATCTATTTCTGATTTATTGTTATTAACACTTTACAACAAAGTTGAAAAGTGTTTATGACTTTGTTCATTCTGTCTGTCTGTCCGTTAGCACGATAACTGCGGTAAAAATGACTTAATCAAAACGAAATTTTAGTATGTTGCTCAGACGGTCTGTAGGACCTATGGGAATATAAATGAATAATATCACACAATTAGTTTTGGAATGAACCCGGGTTGAAAAAATGAAATACATTGAGCCCTATGGGACAGATTACATACCTGCGAGCCCAGCTAACCACTAGGGTTTATAGCTTTAAGTGGGACATCGAGGCGACAACCACTGCATCTCCATTCCAGCAAAGCCGCAACCTCGATCGCGAAACTCGGCGGAATCATTCACCGGGCAGGGGCCGAAGGCACCTGCCGGGCTAGACTCCGGTCACCGGCCAGACCTGGGATCAGGGCAAAAATAGCCACAGTCCCGTGATCCAGCCACCTGGAAGAGTCCTAACATTTTTTAAGCGGATTTAAAATTCACAAATTGCTTCGAAAATTTTAGGTAATAGTCAAATTGTTCCATAAAATATATAAAAAAAATTCAGCGAAATATATTCAGTAGTTTTTTAAATAAAAATTAAAATAATAATGACACATTTTATATGAAACGATCACATGACCCACTTCAAAATGATATATGGCATCCATCTTGTTTCAAAATCGTGATTTTTTAAAGTTCTTTTTAATTCATATTGAGTGTTGTATCCGTCCTAAAACTACTTTATTTTTGCTTAAATTCTGTGCATCTACATACTAAAATAACACAATGACAATATATTGGAGTTTAAATTCTCATTCAAATTTGATTATTTCTACAACTAAGCCTATTTTTCACCTATGTAAAATGTAAACAGCAAAATATGTAGAATGAGTTGTATTAGAATTACTGTATTTCTTTAACACAAAATAATTCAGCCCATGGAGTCTGCATGGCTGATATGAATGAAATATTAATTGACTTTATAAACAGAAGGACGATTTTTTTCGATGAAGTTTTAAGCATAAAGTTTATGAATTGTAGCTCCATAGTCTTAATTTTTAAATAAAATAAATTATTATATTATTGTGATGAATGAAAGAGAAAGTTATGAACGAAATCCTGCTTTTATAGAGAGATCCAGGCGTGTTATTTTTTCTATGACGTCATTTGAATTTATTTCAGTTGTTTGCGATGAAGTTTTTAAATATAATAAATTATCGCAGCATTATGATAGTTTTAAAAATATTACCGTGGAATGTATTGCATTTCAGAGATATTTAAACCAGGCAATTTATATTTCAATGCCGTCATTTGAATGAAGTTCATTTTTTTCAATGAAGGTTTAAGTTTTCAAATATAATAAATCAATGTAGTATTGTGATAAGTGTTAAAATATTACCGAGGAATGTATTGCATTTTCGACTTTTTTAAATAAAATTGCATTGAAGTTGGTAAGTGTTTCATAATTAATGCTTTAAGCATGATTGATCTTTCTTGTTTTTTTTTGATTGCCTTATATTTTCATCTATTAGCCAGTATACAGTGCCAAAGGGGTTTATAATCATATACTATCGCCATTGTTAGAAACTGGCTATTATTTCGGTTTTAATTCAGACTCTATGCGCTGCTCTGATGAGAGTGCAATTCTCAATTAAACTCCATGTTTATGCTGTGTGCTTACAGTTTTTTGGCATGGTCATTTCACCATTTATAAATTTCAACTGATTGTTCTCAGTGTTTAATGCATTTAACAAGTGCTTATAGTTATTGCTTTTTCTCTCTATCACCATATTTAACACTATACAACATAGTTGAAAAGTGTTTATGACTTTGTTCATTCTGTCTGTCTGTTTGTCTGCCTGTCCGTTAGCACCATAACTGCCGTAAAAAGGACTTTATCAAAATGCAAATTTAGTATGTTGTTCAGATGGTCTGTGGAACATATGGGAATATAAACGAATAATATCACCCAATTAGTTTTGGATTGAAGCCGGGTTGAAAAAATGAAATACATTGAACCCTATGGGATCTAATTTTTCAAACATTTTTTAAAAGGATTTAAAATTCACAAATTGCTTCGAAAGTTTTAGAAAATATTCAAATTATCCCATAAAATATATAAAAAAAGCTTCAGCAAAATATATTCAGTTGTTTTTTAAATAAAAATAAAAATACACCCTTTATATGGAAAGATCACGTGACCATTAGATGAAAAGATCACGTGACCCACTTCAAAGTAAAATATGGCATAAATATGTGCCAAAATTTTGATTTCTAAAGTTCCTTTTAATTTATATTTAGTGTTGTATTCGTCCTAAAACCGCTTTATCTTTGCTTAAATTCTGTGCATCTACATTCTGAAACAACACAATTACAATATATTTGAATTTAAATGATCATCAAATTTTGATCATTTCTACAACGAAGCCTAATTTTCACTTATGGAGAAGGTAAACACCAAAAGATGTAGAATGAGTTGTATAAGAATTGCTGCATTTCTTAAAAGCAAAATTCTTTAGCTCATGGAGTCTGCAATATAGCTGATATGAATGAAACATTCATTGATTTTACATAGAGGTGCAGACGATTTTTTCTATGAAGTTTTAAGTATAGAGTTAAATTACTTGTACCTCCATGATTTTAAGTTTTTAAATAGAATAAATTATTGTAGTATTGTGATGAATGAAAGGACTGAGAAAAGGTATGAATGAAATGCTGTGTTTATATAGAGAGCCAGGCAATTTATATTTCGATGACGTCATTTGAATAAAGTTCATTTATTTTCGATGAAGTTTTCAAATATAATAAATTATTGCCGTATTATTATAATTTTAAAAATATTACGGAGGAATGTATCACATTTTAGAGATGATTAAACCAGGCAATTTATATTTCAATGCCGCCATTTGAATAGAGTTCATTTTTCTCGATGAAGTTTTAAGTTTTCAAATATAATAAATTAATGTAGTATTGTGATAATTTTAAAAATACCGAGAAATGTATCGTATTTTAGAGATGTTAAAATAAAATTGCATTGAAGTTGGAAAGTGTTTCATAATCAATGCTTTATGCATGGTTGATCTCTCTTGTTATCTCTGATCTGCTTGTGTGAAAGTGCACTGCCTCGTTTTACTTTGCTCTTATTATTTTATAAACGTTTTTAATATTTCTTACTACCCCCTTTGTTGATTAATATGATTCCTTACTTATTTTGCCTCGTTTGCACTTTCATATATCGATATATATATATTGCATATAATTATATATTTTACAATTTTTTATGCATTTTTTATACTCATGTTTTCATCGAATGTATATTCTTATTCGATAGTGAATTATTCCACCCCCCATCCTTTTTACCTTTATAGTGATAAGTTATCTACTGATAGTTTTTAATTTGTATTTGTCTACATAGTAACCTAGTCTACACATTATCGCAACATTTGTACTTGAGATGGGTTGTAAGTCATTATCGTAGTTAATGCTTAGTACATTGTTTTTACTTTTAAATATCAATTTTTATATATATATATATATATATATATATATATATATATATATATAAATATATATATATATATATATATATTTATATATTTATATATATATATATATATATATATTTATATATTTATATATATATATATATATATATATATATATATATATATATATATTTATATATTTATTTATATATATATATATATATATATATATATATTTATATATATATATATATATATTTATATATTTATATATATATATATATATATATATATATATATATATATATATATATATATATATATGTATATATATATTTATATATATATATATATATATATATATATATTTATATATATATATATATATATATATATACATATATTTATATATTTATTTATATATATATATATATATATATATATATTTATATATTTATATATATATATATATATATATTTATATATTTATATATATATATATATATATATATATATATGTATATATATATTTATATATATATATGTATATATATATATATATATATATATATATATATTTATATATATATATATATATATATATATATATATATGTATATATATATATATATATATATATATATATATATGTATATATATATTATATATATATATATATATATATATATATATATATATATATATATATATATATAAATTAATATATAATATAAGTGTGCAAATTATAAAATACCAGAAATCACACGAATAAGGCGCGTTGCTGCACTACAATGTGGATTGAAATGTCATACCAGAAAAGTAGACAAGTAAAAGGAAGCAATATATCAAAGAATGGCCGGGGGGGTTGTGACCCCCACTCCCCGGTTAAGCAAGCTTTTCGTCTAGACAACACTCCCGGTAGCCGATATATTGCACAAGAAATGAATACTGAATTCATTCTTCATGAATACCGAATTCATTTCATATTCATTCATACAGGGAGGTTAGAATTAAAGTATCCCTGTCCAGAGAACTGTAGAGAAAAAACTAGTGGTCATAAGAACGCCAAATCTGGGAGGTATGCATTTCAGAACATGGGGAAACGAATGACACAAACAAAGAAAAAGAGTTCCGAAAATGACCAACATCCTGAGCAATGGAAAATTTCCGTTAACTTTAACATATCCTCTTACATTCTCTTTTACATTGGATTCATGATAGTGATTTTTTAAAAATTTTCTTGTAAAATTTGAAAGGAAAACAGCTATAAAAATGGATTCTGCTATTAGAAAGTTGTGTTGAGCAACACACTGTAATTAAATTTTATTTTGCTGTCGTTGCAGGTATCAGCTATTCCTTGTTAGCGAGCAAATAATAGGCACGGAACTGTTCTATATAGATGTTGTTATCTGGAACGGGAGCAAGATCCTAAATTATTAGCTATGTGTTTAAATCTGAAAATTAATCGCCAATTGGGAGCATCCAAGTTCTGCATAGTTTTTGGAATGGATTTATACTATTAGAATTGTTTTAAGGTCCGAATGCATCTATTCAAATATTTCAGTACGCATTTAAATGTTAATATTCGAAAGAGCTTCAAATTGGTCCTGACTCTGTTAATACACAGTCGTTTATTTTAATGACATCTTCAGGTAAGTAGCAGCTATCACATTCTGACTAATTTAGCATTGTGATTTCTGAAACTTTCTCTCCGTAGCTTTTAATAGCTGGATCTAATATTTTGTGTTAATGAGAATACTTAAAATTCTTAGAGAACATTGTTGAATCCTGCATCCCATCTTTATATTTAATATTATTTCAAATTCTAACTTTAAGATACACAACGCCACATTCCATGTTATCACCATTTCGATAAAAATAACAAATTTAAATTTTGTACCAACATTCTAATATTAAATTCTCATTCTAAATTGATAACATGCAAGAATGTTTCTGCCCCTTTCCAGTGCGGCTTGCATTTGCCGAAATTTTTTGGTGTTACAACTCTAACGTATAAATACAAGTAATTAATGTGAAGTGTTTTTTCTTTTATATTGATATACCGGGTGGTCAGAATTAAAACACCCTACTCTGAGCTCTCTATACATCGAACTACTCAGTGTAAAGGCTCCAAAATTGTTGAACCTACTATTCAAGACATGGGGAAAGGGATTATGCGAAAAAAAAATTAGTTCCAGAAATACCGACAGGTGGCGCTGTACAACAGAAAAGGTACAAAAACATGCTCGAAAATTTTGTTGTACCCCAACTGCAACAGCACCAATGTCTTGATTCAATTACCTTTATGCAGGATGGAGGACCTCCACACGTTGGATTCTGTGTACAGCAGTTTCTTCGGCAACATTTTACTAATGGTAGAGTAATTAGTCGTGCGTTTCCGACAACCTGGCCATCTCGTTCTCCAGATCTTAATCCCTGTGATTTTTGGCTGTGGGGATACTTAAAAGGTCTTGTTTATCGAGGACGTCTGGTAACCTTGGCAGATTTGAAAGACAGTATCACTCTGCATGTGAGAAGCATCTCAATCGACCAATTACGATCCGCAGTTGAACAAGCTGTCCACAGACTGCAGATTTTACATCTCGAAGAAAGGAACCATATTGAGCAGCATTCCCTGCATCGATAAGGTCCTTGTGATATGAATGTTTGGTACGTTCGAATAAAATGTGTTACAAATGTGTATTTTGCGTCTGTTCAGCATATTTTCTGTTGTACGGCGCCACCTATCGGTGTTTCTGGAACTAATTTTGTTTTTCGCGTAATCCCTTTCCCCATGTCTTGAATAGTATGTTCAACAATTATGGAGCCTTTACACTGCGTAGTTCGAGCTATAGAGAGCTCAGAGTAGGGGTGCTTTAATTCTGACCACCCCGTATATATATATATATATATATATATATATATATATATATATATATATATATATACATAATATACGACAAGTGCTATACGTAATCACAAAGATGTAAACCAATATGACCAAATAATAGGCGCAAATGCTGCTCTTTAATCCGAAGTAAATATACTATTGAAATCAAAAACGAGGATTAAGCTCAATGGAAGGGAAAACCAAATACAATGCATGCAATGGCAGAGGAGGATGGCGACTCCTCATTCCCGTTTAAAGCTGCTTTTCCAGCCCGGGCAAACGCTCACGGAACCAATGCATTGCAAAGGTTGATCCCCCATACGTGCCCAGTCAGAAGCACCCAAACATGGAGAAACAGACCACTGAGAATGGAAGTCAAGAAACGCACAACTAAGGAAACACAAAATCTCCTATTATATAAATAACTATGCGCATGTGCAAGTCTTCAAGTGATATGCAGAATCTATCCCAATTCAGCAAAATCCCTTTTGAAAGAATTTGCTTCATTTTTATTGTTGAAAAAAGAATTATAATATTTCTTCAGGAATTTAACAGGGTAATTCTTTTTTAATGCCTCTAATATTATCCCCTTGTTACTTGATATGCAATCCTTTGCTAAAGTGTTGCATATCTGGTTTCTCTTGAAATGTCCCAAAAGTATATTTCTAAAAATGAATCTTGAGAGGTTCGTTTTCCAAGTGATGATATTGTTAATTTTTATGCCATAACTTGCTCTTTTGTCGTGTAGACTCGTATAAATTCCATTCCTTGTATTGTACTTAATGGTGATATCCAAGAAATTCACCGATCCATCCTCTGCACGTTTATTTTCAACCAATTCCAAGCCACTGGGGTAAAAATTGAATTCCAATCCTGCTGCATTTTCATAATATCCATACAGCACGTCATCAACATAACGAAAGTACGGTATCTCATATAATAGGTGTGTTCCATACTCATATTTAGTGAGATATATGTCAGCCAATATTGATGAACAACTTCCCCCCATTGGAATTCCTTTAATCTGTTTATAATAGCACTTTCCGTCAAAAAGTATATTTTCCCTCAAAACCAGATTGATAAGGTCCATATATTTTCGATATGTAATGTACTCTTTCAAATTATGTAACTCATGCAATTCCTTCAATATAAGGTAAAGTTGTGCAATATCAATATTATTGAAAAGATCGCGAAAATCATAACTTCTGAATCGCAATTCCTTGTCACAGAATTTAAGTCTTTTAATGATATCATGGCTGTTCTTGATAATAACAGTTCCCTGCTTTTGAAGGTGAATCATAACTTGCTTTAGGATATTTAAAAGTTTTAAGTTAGCAATGGTCAAATAAGTTCCGCATCCTACGGTGACAGTGCGGAATTTAACGGGTTCCTTATGCATCTTTGGTATAAGCACTAAGTAAGGGAACTTAACATTTTTAAGATCAATATCAATTCTTTTGTATAAGGCTTTGATCCGATTGGTCAAGGTTTTACTATTATGCGATACTGATGTATACATATCCTGATCAAGGTAACATTTCTGTAAATTTTCCATATATTGGCATAATTTATGGCTATGGTATTGGATATGATTAAGTTAAAGGCCAGTAAGCATCGTATTGAATTGAACCCTCAAAAACAGAAGATAATTACAAAGGAATTTTTTATAACTACTTTTAAAAACAAGATTTTTGACAGAATTCCTTTCACTTCTATTTTGAATGGAATTAATAAATTTTTACCAATCCCTTTTATTACAGTTAAATTGAATTACCGTTACAAACATAACGGTCTGAAATTCTGTAAGTATCTACTATAAGAATAACATTTTTTTTAACTGTAAAAGTAGTAAATTCATTGCATTATATAAGAAGAGTCATGTGTTGCCCACATCAGATTTTTTTTTCTGAAAATGGTACAAGAAAAAATTTAAAAAATCTGTTTCGTTGTTGAAAATGATCACAATTATAACATGTTACCTTTCATTTCAAAGGGCTTAAAAATTATCTCAATTGATACTAAGTTTTATAATGTATTCCTTGGGGAGTAACTTGCTCCTCCTCCCCTCCTTTTCAGGAGAGTTAATAACGTTACGAACACAATTATATCGCGATATTTCTCCTACAATTATTGAAACTATTGAGTTTCGTGTTTATTGAGCGATAAATAATTTTCTTTATGCACAGTTATGCAAATTTTGTTCCATGCTATGTTAAAAAAATATAAAATTTCAAATAGTTTCGCTCGAATTAATTTTTTTTCTAGTTCTAGAATTTGTTAAAGCAGAAGTTTCGTGTAAATCCATTAATATTTGTGGCAGCTATGTTATTTTGTGTACAAGAAATTGACCACATCCAGGCAGGCGAGCATCTCTCCAAAAGTAGCCAAAACGTATTCAGGAAGTCTTAAAACATATATTGGCATCAAAATCTCAAAATCAAAAATTCTCGTGAAAATAATAATTTCTCAATACTACGTATGAGAAAGTAAAAATTTGCATATATTTGTATATCTAGTGAAAATAAAATTGAATTCAAGGGAAGTTTTTTCTTTCAATAGGGTATGCATGTTTCTTTATAATAAATTTAGTTAAATTTTTTATGTATTTATTTTATTTCCCAATAAATATTTTTTACATAAAATGTGTATTTAAAAAAAACCATCATTTTTCCATGTGAAGCGATCTAAATGCAGATTAATTGTTTCAAAATTCAGTATTTAAGCACCATGTGATTATGCATCTTAAATCTTGTTCCCATATCTACATTTTCTAAAGACTTATTGCGGCACAAGGGAATTTTGCAGAATAATGTTTCTTTTTACTAGCAACCATTAATCAGGGCAATACTCTAAGGATCATTAAGTACATTGTCAGCAGAGTGGATTCGTTATAGCTTAAAGCGTTGCATGGACGCGGTGTCTGGTGACGAGGTTATCATTGTGTGCTTCCGCTGCTGCCACACAAAGGAAGACAAATTTTACGTCTTCAGTATAAATAAGTTCGGAGAACAAAGTGTTTTGTGATTTTGATGTTATGTTAACACAGTGTCAGAAGGTACAGTAATGTGATTAGTTGGACAATTCGTAGAAAATTAAGATTTATGTATTTTCACTGAATGGCAAGACATTTATGTGGTGTTAGCATAATTTTTTTTCCCATGTAAAATGAATTTTTTCTTGATTAATACTGTGCATAATTTTGACAAGTTGAATCTATAAAATGGGATTGTCATTAACTTCGTAATAAAAATTTATCGCCAAGATCTGAAATATATTTTACGATGAATACTGAAAGTATAATTTTACGATGCGGGAATGTGGCAAATATAGAAGTGAAAGTGAAAATTTTGTAGTCGATTATAAGTCAAAATATCTGAAGTGTGTATATTCACTCAGCTTCGTTAGCAATTCATATTCCTTATTTTTTTACGTTTTTGTATCACATTCAGTATCAGACTGAAAATAATGTATCAACTTTAGTCTTCGATTGTAAGATATATATATATATTTTGATAAAATTTTCCAAAATGTTCTCAGCGGAGCCTTTGGGACCGAAAGTACCGAAATTAAAAGAGCACTTTCACAAAATTTAGTCCAGTAGAAGAAACATATAGATCACTGAGATAAATCACACATATTAAAAGTGACAAGGAGTTAGAAGATCCGCCGTCAAATTCTTTCTAAAAAAAGGACTTCATGGAACAAAAATTTTGAGAACCGCTGCTTTAAAAATATACAAGGTGGCAACAGGCCAGTCAAGTTGATGCATTCGGGTATTTGGATGATTTGTGTAACGCATTTAATTTTAGTAGTCGTAAACCAACACTAGCAATTTTAAACCATTACTTCCTGTATTGACTTTATTATTTTCATTTTGGTTAATATGATACATAGGCTACAGCTGACACCGATAAAGGCTGGTAATTGATTAATTTTGCCCTAAATTTAATTATAAAGAACAGAATAAGACAGCAATTACCATTCTTTGTATTTAAGTAGGGTGACATTACAGGAGGCGGTTCGGAGGAGGTTGGAAGACAGTGACATCTCTGACTAGGACACCCTATAGATGTTTGATGAAATAAAGTTTGGGTTAATCTGCTATTCATGTAATTCGTTTAATATCATTGTTCAGCAGATAACCCATACTCACGGTCTATGAAGACGAGCGTTATTGTAATTGAAAATCAAATCCATACTGACTGTAGCTGTATAAAGCACGGCATAAGGATAAAAAAATTTTCTCTATTTATTCAGTGTCGTGAAAATACTACCTGAGATTAGTAGGACTTTTCAAAAAGTCAGTCTATACAATTACACGGCCAGGACCAAAAGCTAAGAGTTAGATGACAATATTGAAATGATACAATTTCTATGTTCTCTCCAGACTAAGTCACGTATTTTGTTCGGTAAAATCTCGATTTGTCTGTAAATGAAACGAAACGGTACCATGCTCCATATTTTCTTCAGATTATACAAAATGTTTTGTTTGATTATAGAGAAAATCTCAATTCGTTTGCGAACCGAACGTTAGACCATCGAGCCTGGATCAGATTCACATGTTCACGTCACCATTGCAAATCAGTTCTTCTATTCTTGAAGTTCAATGACAAAGTTTTGGATTACGTGCTTACAAATTTCTCATTTGCATAATTCGTCTCATAGCGCTGATTGATACTGGTTTTCTCATGACTTCCCATGGCTTCAATAACAGCTAGTTGAGCATTACAGCAAGTCGTACATCTGGTATTGTTCCTGATCCGTGATAACCCATAAGTATATTTCAGACTTCTACATATACTCTCATGGGCAGGGGTTGTAAGCACCCTGGAACAGACGTTTTGATCACTGCTTTCTCTTTTATAACTGAACATACAGCAAAGAAATGTCGGAATGGTGTAGTTAATTACTCTACAGTACTCAAACGGCACCACGATATGAATTATTCTGAAGTATTTTCTGTAACATGCTGACTAAAATGGCTCTTTATGATTCACACTAACAATGTTCGACTTGGAATAATATCCAGGACCGAAAATATACCTTTTCCTACTAACGATCTGATTTGCATATTATGTGAGACATTAATAGCTTTTCGACATGTACAACGTCACTATTTGCATAGCGTTTACAAAACATCGAATTTCACACATATTAAAAAAAAAAGCGCAGGCAACTCATCATTTTTGGTTTTGATTTTTGTGCCAAGGTTCAAGGTTGGACCATCAGCCCGGCAACCAATCAAAAAGTTGTCAGTCTGACAGCTTAGCATTTCGTCATTCGTGGCACCATGGACCAGGAAGGACTTTGAGAGTCGCTGCTAAAACACAGCAAGTTTCCCCATTATTACAATTAATAAGTATTTTTTAATTTTGAAGTGGCAATATCCAGTCGTAAATAACCTACACGGAGATGTTTAATTCTGCTGTGTACAATCTTCTCCAGTGACTTCCAAGATATTCTTGGTCTCTTTAGAGAACTCGAGAACAAAATGCCCACTTTTGCTATTCCCGTGACATCACATGCGCAGATGTAAAAAAAAAAAAGTATGTCAGTCATGCCCGGGATAAATTTTGTCCTTCCCCCTATTTTGTGGTTAACCTGTGTAGGGTAAAAATTTTTCATAATACCTAAGTTTAGATAAAAATAGTGGAATATGTATGAATGGAATATATAAGTGGAATATATTGTAAATATGATTTCTTTGATAAGAGAGTAAAATATATGGAATAAAATATTCTACGAGTTTCTTGTAGGTGCCATCAGAATTAACGCCAATGTATGTACGAATTTCTCTCTTAACCAAGAATATTCTAATACAAGTTAAACCTTATTATACATAAATTACATCATTTCTTATCCAACATGGTGGTATATAAAGGTACATTTGAATAAATAGAAAAACAACAAAAATATTAAAACCATGTTATGTAAACTAAATAAATCCCATCCTCATTTATCTATTTCTGTAAACAATGGTTTATTTTGCGTTTCAAACACAAAAAGTGAATTAAAGACCAAAATTATTTCCGTAATAATAGGTCTAACTAAGTCTTAATGTATACAAAATTCAATATTTTAATTGCATGTGTTATCAACACTTAGTCTTTAATCTTACGTTCGCACAGGGGTTTATTTTGTGTTTCAAACGCAAAAAGGGAATTATTTAAAGATCAACATTATTTCCATAATAATAGGTCTAACTACGAATAATGCATACAAAATTCATTATTTTGACTGCGTGTAATCAACACTTAATCTTTGATCTTACGTTTGCACTTTGCTAGGAACGGTTGCAACATGAAACAACTGTTCATATAGCATTGTCTGTAGAGGAATTTGGTTACAGCTGTCAAAAAATTGTATAACTCTATGCCAGGTGACAAGGTTATCATTGAGCGTTTCCTCTGTTGCCATACAAAGGAAGATAAGCATCTTTTATAGTAAGTGACGTTCAGAGAACAAGGGAGATGTTTATTTGTGATATTGTTATTAACTACAATTGTGCGAAATACATTTTTTAAACTAGAGTATTAAAATTAAACAAATTAATAATATCAAATGGTTTTGGAGGAAAAACGTAGCCTCCTTCAGGATAAAAATATTGTATAGCCACACGAGCAAAACTAAAAATGCGATGAAAATATTTTTTTTAGATTTAAGTTGAAAATAAATATTCATCTAGAAATGATAGGCAGCAAAGAAAAACATCCCTTTTCTACCGGATGGAAACGAGGATATTCGACATCAATTTCTTTTTTAGCAGCAGTTTGAGAGTGTTTCCTTTAACACTACTATGTGTTAATTTTCATTAACACTACAGTTAACATGTTATTTTCCATTAACACTACTGTTAATATGTTAATTTCCATTAACACCACTGTTAAAATGTTACTCATATGCTGAGTTTTATATGCCTTTGTTGATGACAGATTTCATTAATCACTTTTAATCCAAATCACCACAAAATGAGAAATCTTTAGTTTAGGTGCGAAGGGCATCGCTTCACAAGCGTTAAAAGCTAAACATAAAAAAGAATAAAATATACGATTCAAGAAGATTTTTCAAGAAGATCTCATTGTTCGGTGGGCATGCGCAGTCGGCAGATCGAAAAAATGTACGAAACTTTATTGCAAAACACCGAAAATCTTACAGGTTCGCTCGGTTAAAGAAATGACTTATGAAATAAAGATGTGCATCCATAGTATTTTGCCGAACCATAGAATTGTGCTAATCTTAGTCTTTAGAATGCGGCGAAAAATGTTTCACATAACCCCAAAAATGCAAATTTCTATGTATTTTTAAAAATATAAATAAATAGGAAGACATGGTCCTGCCGATGCGATTCAAACATCGTTGGAAAGAGCTTTTTGATGGTTTTAAGATGGAAACTCTGTAATAATATTTTTGGTCACTAAGGAACCGATTTGTGTGAATATCGCTTAAAATCGTACTAAAACATAAAATAAATAAAACACTAATTCGAATTTAAAGAAAAATATCGCCGAGGTGCTTCTTCTAGGGTACAACAGTACCTATGTACCAAATTTTATGGTCGTGCGATGCTTCGGTTTCCTATTACAGGCCGCCCGCGCGCACACACACAAACACACACACACACACATCTTTTATTATGAAAGATTATTCACAAACACACACACACATCTTTTATTATGCAAGATTATACACACACACATCTTTTATTATGCAAGATTATACA
The DNA here is from genome assembly GCA_951213105.1 of Amaurobius ferox. Taxonomy (NCBI): domain Eukaryota; kingdom Metazoa; phylum Arthropoda; class Arachnida; order Araneae; family Amaurobiidae; genus Amaurobius; species Amaurobius ferox. Next base: position 21,253,575 of record OX578143.1, read on the forward strand.
CCCCCCCACACATCTTTTTTTATGCAAGGTTATGCACACATACAAATGCATACACACATATTTTATTATGCAATATTATACACACATACATCTTCATTTATTATGCAAGATTATACATACATACAAACACACACACACACACACACACACACATATATATATATATATATATATATCAGACTAAAATGAATGAAAGAAGAGGAAATTGCCCACATAATGCTAAAAGAAGTAGCGGAAGTGGTTCTGATATTAGGTAATTTTTGTATAAGCTGCAGATGCGCTATTCAATAATATACCATTTATTGATTATGCAAGGTTCTTTTATTATGCAAGGTTATGCACATATTCAAGGTTATGCACATACACAAGGTTATGCACAATTTCTTTTATTATGCAAGGTTATGCACACGTACAAATGCATACACACATCTTTTATTATGCAATATTATACACACATACAAACACGCACATACATCTTCATTTATTATGCAAGATTATACATACATACAAACACACACATATATATATATATATATATATATATATATATATATATATATATAAGACTAAAATGAATGAAAGAAGAAGAAATTGCCCACATAATGCTAAAAGAAGTAGCGGAAGTGGTTCTGATATTAGGTAATTTTTGTATAAGCTGCAGATGCGCTATTCAATAATATACCATTTATTGATTTTAAATTTTTGCATTTAATTGTAATTGTATTCCTATTATATATATATATATATATATATATATATATATATATATAATCAACGTTATTTTTCTAAGTATATGAATTTCATTTCTTTTTTAATATATTATCAAAACTTAAAATACACATTTCGTACCGACAAAAACAATTATTGTCAAAAGACGCGATCCAAATAAAGATTAAATGATGCCAAGTCTCATATTTTGGCAGCGTGTTTTCCATCATACACCATTAATTTTGATCTTCTATTCACACTTTGTTGACAACAGCTGCAGTAAAGAGTACCCCTTTTGTGGTTCTAATCAACACATAAAACAAGCATTTCATTACGATCAAAATTATTGATAGAAGAAGCAACATTAAGATTAATTGACACCAGATTCAATATTTTTACAGCGCCTTCTTCATCATACGCCGTTAATCATGATCTTCTATTCATAAATTTTTGGGTTCCTTGCGACACAAAACTTAATAGTATGGAGCCCTTTTCTTATGAAGCGTCATTAATAAGGGCAATTGTCAAGGGTGGCTTTATATTGTAGGTAAAGGAACTTGGGTAGAGCCCTCAATTCATGGCACAATGTTGTGCCTGATAACGAGTTTATCATTAAGTGCTCCTGTTGTTCCTTACAAAGGAAGACAAATTTTATGTCTTTAGTGCAAACTTAGTTTGGAGAACGAAGGCGATTTCCTTGTGATTTAAATGTTACAATAAAATAATATAGAATATGGCAATGCTATTACCTTGATGAAGAAGTGATAAAGAAAATAGGAATTATATACTTGGAGACTTTTGTAATGTAGTTTCTGTAATTTTCCACGTAAAACTGGACAATATCTTGGTTGTAAAAAAAAGTAGTTTGGGTATTATTATCAATGGCATGTTAGTGTTATATTTATCGTAATTATTGTGTATAGAATAAATTACTTATATTTTGTTTTACTCTTAGTTATGTACAAAATGGGTGGAATTATGAGTTTATGAGAGTCTTTCAGAGTCCTTCTTCAGAGTCCTTTAGAGTATTTTAGAGTCCTTCTTCATTAAAAATCAGTTTTGAGTCTTCAGCGGTTATCTTTAAGCTTCCACAAAATTTTATTTTCTGACATCAAATGTTATTAAATTATTATAAAAATAATTTCTATTAAATAGTTTGGTATTGCTGGTACTTATTCTTTGATAAATAATACATGTACAACATTAATGTTTATCTAGTTCAGTGCTTCTCAACCTTTGTGAGATCCCGGCTCGGTAAATAATTTTCAAATAAGTAGAGGGCCCGGTTCTAACAAATTTATTCGTAAATACCTTTCCAATTTTTTTTAAGTTCATACATAAACTAACATATGTTTTAATAATTAATCATGGCATAATCGTAAAGATTATTAGTACATTTATGTATACGATGTGGCATGTTGACAAGTATAAAATTACATTTAAATAAGTTATCAATCACTGAACTAATAAAATCCTGTAGCATATTGTAATTTCCTTAGGCCAACATCACAAAATTAATTTCTGCTGATTTCCATTGACATATTCCATTCTGATCACCAAAAATTTAAAATCTTTTTTAGTATGAAATTGATTACTGTATTATTAAATTGATTTTACAGATGTTGATTTGGAAAAAAAAACAGTATTAAAAATATTTATCCATTTTCATTCACCATAGAAGTAAGTCAGTTGAGAGAAGTCAGTTGTCTTATTCATATTAAAATTAAAATGCGACTTGGTTACTGGCATTTGTTGCATACGTTACATACGTTGTATATGTAACGTACGTTGCATACGTTGCATACGTTGTATATGTTATTTAGGCGTTCTGGTTCTTAGATTTTCGACACATTCACGAATATTATTCTCCTTAGAATATTTCCACTATGAAATATTTATTTATAAAATATGCTCAGAAAACAAAAAACAAATGCCAGGAGAATCCCTTGCGGCACGGTATAATTGATGTCAGAGTCCGGTATAGTTGAGGTCAAAGCCCGGTATAGTTGATGTCAGAGCCCGGTATAATAGATGTCAGAGCCCGGTATAGTTCATGTCAAAGCCCGGTATAGTTGATGTCAGAGCCCGGTATAATTGATGTCAGAGTCCGGTATAGTTGATGTCAAAGCCCGGTATAGTTGATGTCAGAGCCCGGTATAATTGATGTCAGAGGCCAGTATAATTCATGTCAGAACCCGGTATAATTGATGTCAGAGCTCGGTATAATTGAGGTCAGAGCCCGGTGTAATTGATGTCAGAGCCCGGTACCGGGCCACGGTCCGGCGGTTGAGAAACACTGATTTAGTTGAATTAAAGAAATTATTATCTGCAAATTCGAAAAACTGCCTTCTAAAATTTGAGATACAACATGTTTATTTATTTGACACATCTTGCATGCGTACACCTGTAAGTGTGCGTACATATGTAAGTGTGCGTGAGTAAATTTATGGACACAAAATAAATAGAGAAAACTGCAAGCAATCATACCCGGGTAGAGACTAAGAACGCCTTGTACCTGAAGACGGAGACTAGTAATGTACCGTCTGAGCCAGGGAGTTCAGAATTATAATGCGTTAAATCAACTTTCCCAAAATGGCATGAATTCCTCACACTCTCCAACTTTGAATTTCAGTTATGTTTCTCCTTCAAAATTGTCTTAGTTACCAGTTTTCTCTCAAAAATATTGAAAATATCATACATTATTGGAAAACATATACAGATTGGATTCTTTTTTGCGTCATTTGCATTTATTAAATTAAATTATAGTCTTATATTCTTATCTGAATTTAAATCTAAAATTTGTAGATTTAGAATAACTTTCCCTTTCAATTCGTGACTTAGCGCATTTTAAATGACGCCAAGATGCGCAATTTCCAAAGTATGAAAACAATCATCAGCACGGTTTATTTTAGAATAGTGGGAATAGTTTCAATTGCTTCATCTTATAAAACAAGAAAGATCAATCATGCATAAAGCATAGATTATGAAACACTTTCTAACTTCAATGCAATTTCATTTAAACATCTCTAAAATGCGATGCATTCCTCGGTAGTATTTTAAATTATCACAATACTACATTAATTTATTATATTTGAAAACTTCATAGAAAAAAATGAACTTCATTCAAATGACGTCAATTAAATATAAATCGTCTGGCTCCTCGGTAATGTTTTTAACATTATCATAATACTACAATAATTTATTATATTTGAGAACTTCATCAAACACAACTGAAATTTATCCAAATGACGCCATCGAAATATAAAACGCCTGGCTCTCTCTATAAAAGCAGCATTTCATTAATAAACATTTTCCCATTCATTTCATTCATCACAATACTATAATAATTTATTTTATTTAAAAACTTTATTTTATTTAAAAGACCATGGAGGTACAAGCAATTAAGCTCTATACTTAAAATTTCATCGAAAAAAATCGTCCTTCTCTCTGTAAAATTAATGAATATTTCATTCATATCAGCTATGCAGACTCCATGAGCTAAATAATTTTGCGTTACAGAAATACAGCAATTCTTATACAACTCATTCTACATATTTTGCTGTTTACATTTTACATAAGTGAAAAATAGGCTTCGTTGTAGAAATAATCAAATTTGGATGATTATTTAAACTCAAATATATCGTAATTGCGTTGTTTCAGTATGTAGATGCACAGAATTTAGGCAAAAATAAAGCGGTTTTAGGACGGATACAACACTCAAAATGAATTAAAAATAACTTTAACTAGAAAGATCAATCATGCTTAAAGCATTGATTATGAAACACTTTCCAACTTCAATGCAATTTTATTTAAACATATCTAAAATGTGCAATACATTCCTCGGTAATATTTTAAAACTTATCACAATACTACATTAATTTATTATATTTGAAAACTTAAACCTTCATCGAAGAAAATGAACTTCATTCAAATGACGTCATTGAAAAATAATTTGCCTGGTTTAAACATATCTAAAATGTGATACATTCCTTGGTAATAATTTTAGAAGTATCATAATACTACGATAATTTATTATATTTGAAAACTTCATCGAAAACAACTGAAATTCATTCAAATGCCGTCATAGAAAAAAATATCACGTCTGGCTTTCTCTATAAAAGCAACATTTCATTCATAAATAATTTCCCATTCATGTCATTCATCACAATACTATAATAATTTATTTTACTTAAAAATTAAGACCATGGAGCTACAAGTAATTAAACTCTATGCGTTAAACTTCATAAAAAAAATCATCCATCTCTTTGTAAAATCAATGAATATTTGATTCGTATCAGCTATGCGGACTCCATGAACTAAACGACTTCTTGTTAAAGAAATACAGCAATTAGAATACAACTAATTCTACATATTTTGTTGTTTACATTTTACATAGGTGAAAAATAGGCTTCGTTATAGAAACAATCAAATTTGGTTGAGCATTTAAACTCAAATATATTGTAATTGCGTTGTTTCAGTATGTAGATGCACAGAATTTAAGCAAAATAAAGTAGTTTTAGGACGGATAAAACACTCCATATGAATTAACAAGAAAGATCAATCATGCTTAAAGCATTGATTATGAAACACTTTCCAACTTCAATGCAATTTTATTTAAACAAGTCTAAAATGCAATACATTCCTCGGTAATATTTTGAAACTTATCACAATACTGCATTAATTTATTATATTTGAAAACTTAAACCTTCATCGAAAAAAATGAACTTCATTCAAATGACGGCATTGAAATATAAATTGCCTGGTTTAAACATCTCTAAAATGTTATACATTCCTCGGTAATAGTTTTAGAATTATCATAATACTACGATAATTTATTATATTTGAAAACTTCATGGAAAACAACTGAAATTCATTCAAATGACGTCATAGAAAAAATAACACGCCTGGATCTCTCTATAAAAACAGGATTTCATTCATAACTTTCTCCCATTCATTTCATTCACCACAATACTATAATAATTTATTTTATTTAAACATTTTGTTTAAGACCATGGAGCTACAAAAAATTAAACTCTATGCTTGAAACTTCATCGAAATAAATCGTCCTTCTCTTTATGAAATCAATTAATATTTCATTCATATCAGCCATGCAGACTCCATGGACTAAATTATTTTGTGTTAAAAACATACAGGAATTCTAATACAACTCATTCTATATATTTTGCTGTTTACATTTTACATAGGTGAAAAATAGGCTTAGTTGTAGAAATAATCAAATTTAGATGAGCATTTAAACTCAAATATATTGTCATTGCGTTGTTTCAGTATGTAGATGCACAGAATTTAAGCAAAAATAAAGTAGTTTTAGGACGGATACAACACTCAATATGAATTAAAAAGAACTTAAAAAAATCACGATTTTGAAACAAGATGGATGCCATATATCATTTTGAAGTGGGTCATGTGATCGTTTCATATAATGGTCACGTGATCATTTCATATAAGAGGTGTAATTATTATTTTAATTTTTATTTAAAAATCTACTGAATATATTTCGCTGAATTTTTTTTATATATTTTATGGAACAATTTGAATATTACCTAAAATTTTCGAAGCAATTTGTGAATTTTAAATCCGCTTAAAAAATGTTTGAAAAATTAGGTCCCATAGGGCTCAATGTATTTCATTTTTTCGACCCGGGTTCAATCCAAAACTAATTGGGTGATATTATTCATTTATATTCCCATAGGTTCTACAGACCGTCTGAACAACATACTAAAATTTTATTTTGATTAAGTCATTTTTACGGCAGTTATCGTGCTAACGGACAGACAGACAGACAGACAGGCAGACAGAATGAACAAAGTAATCAACACTTTTCAACTTTGTTGTAAAGTGTTAAAAAGAACTTTAAAAATCACGATTTTGAGACAAGATGGATGCCATATATAATTTTGGAGTGGGTCACGTGATCTTTTCATATCATATTCACGTGATAGCTTCATATAAGAGATGTTATTATTATTTTAATTTTTATTTAAAAAAACTACAGAATATGTTTCGCTGAATTTTTTTTATATATTTTATGGAATAATTTGAATATTACCTAAAATTTTCAAAGCAATTTGTGAATTTTAAAGTCGCTTAAAAAATGTTTGAAAAATTAGGTCCCATAGGGCGCAATGTATTTCATGTTTTCAACCCGGGTTCAATCCAAAATTAATTGGGTGATATTACTCATTTATATTCCCATAGGTCCTACAGATCGTCTGAACAACATACTAAAATTTTATTTTGATTAAGTCATTTTTACGGCAGTTATCGTGCTAACGGACAGACAGACAAACAGACAGACAGAATGAACAAAGTCATTCTGTCTGTCTGTCTGTCTGTCCGTTAGCACGATAACTGCCGATAACTGCCAAAATCATGATTTTTAATACTTTTCAACTTTGTTGTAAAGTGTTAAAAATCATGATTTTGAGACAAGATGGATGTCATATTTCATTTTGAAGTGGGTCACGTGATCGCTTCATATAAGATGCGTAATTATTATTTTAATTTTTTTTTAAAAAACTACTGAATATATTTTTTTGAAATTTTTTTATATATTTTATGGGATAATTTGAATATTACCTAATTTTTTAAAAGCAATTTGTGAATTTTAAATTTGCTTAAAAAATGTTTGAAAAATTAGGTCCCATAAAGTTCAATGTATTTCATTTTTTTCACCCGGGTTCAATCCAAAACTAATTGAGTGATATTATTCATTTATATTCCCATAGGTCCCACAGACCGTCTGAACAACATACCAAAATTTCTTTTTGATTAAGCCATTTTTATGGCAGTTATCGTGCTAACGCACAGACAGACAGACAGACAAACAGACAGACAGAATGAACAAAGTCATAAACACTTTTCAACTTTGTTGTAAAGTGTTAAAAATTACAGGTTAATGATGTACCATTAGTACCATTTTATTAGTAATGATTTACCATTTTTAAATTTGGTATATTTAATCGTTAATTTCAGTTTTTCGATTTTAAGTGTCACTTTTGAAAAATAAATCCATTTATATTTTTCTATTCGTACTAAAATCTCATTGGCGCTAGGCAACGAATGATTTACATAAATGCCAAACTGAACAAAAACCAGGAAAACACAGTATATGGTCAACTGAGAAGAAATGAGAATTTTGTTCCTGTAGAGAGTATCAGCTGGGAAGATCCACGATCGATCCAGGCTGTGACTGTGAGACCTTTATAACCGTGTTATGCAGACAAACACACACACACAGACATCACGTTAAAAATAGCTGATATCGTATTTTAGAATGCCGTAAATGTATCAACGTTGTAAAAACTCGAATTTTTGACCATTCTATGAGCTTTCCTGTACATGCACTACGTAGGAAGTTAATTCAGACAAAAGCCCCTTTCACGATTTTCCCGAGAAGTGAAATATCAGCAGTTTTTGACTCCATCTAATTTTCTCGCAAACCGTCCTCCGGGGTCTAACGGATCTCTCCGCACAGTTCCACGATGGCAGCGATACTGAAAACGTCTAAAAAATGAGCTCGAATCAGAGATGCTTCAACGGGCTTTTTCGGAGAGGGCTCTGTTATATAATGGGGAAAGAAGAAACACATTTTTCTCAGCTGTAGTGTTTGGGACATGTTTTAAAAGGGAGGCGGTTCAGCCAACCCGAGGGTGATGCATGATGTGATGATGTGTTGCGGCGTAGACTGTTTTGGAAGTTTTTCCAAGCGTAGAAGTCGAAAGATATACCGCCTGAGGTGCACCATCAGAAAATGAAAACTTAAAAGAAAAAACAAAGATTCCGTAAAGCCTGAAGGATAATATACAATTGGAAGCTTCAAAATGTGTAACGGAAGCAAAAATCTGTTGTGGGCAGCACAGGGTTTTTGTTGCAAACTCAAATTCATATATTTTTGTATTATTTGTATATTATTGATCAATTTGGGTTTTTATCACCCGAAGTAAATCATGAAATGGATACTTATTTGAAATATGCAAAAATAAGTTCTTTGCAACATCATATACGGCTGATTAAAAATGTCAAATAATTTTCGGAAGTGAGAGAAGCCCCTTTCTTCAAGATTAAATAGACAGATGAGTTGTATAAGTACATCAAGGGAAAGTACGCGTTTGTCAATAAATAGTTCTATTGATTAACCCAGTATGAAAATCTCTGCCGAGCGAGTATTTGAAAAAATGAAAAGAAAAAATGTTGGAGGATGGAAAAATAACAGTAGAAGATTTAAAAATACTAATTCTGTCCATCTAATTTTCTCAGAACCCTTTGTTTAAATCCTACGGTTTTTAACACTTTACAACATAGTTGAAAAGTGTTTATGACGTTTTTCACTCTGTCTATCTGTCTGTCCGTTAGCACGATAACTGCCGTAAAAATGAAATTTTAGTATGTTGTTCAGAGGGTCGGTGGGATCTATGGGAATGCAAATGAATAATATCACCCAATTAGTTTTGGATTGAAGCCGGGCTGAAAAAATGAAATACATTGAACCCTATGGGACCTAATTTTTCAAACATTTTTTAAGCGAATTTAAAATACACAAATTGCTTCGAAAGTTTTAGAAAATATTCAAATTCATAAAATATAATTCATAAAATATATAAAACAAATTTCATCAAAATATATTCAGTAGTTTTTTAAATAAAAATTAAAATAATAATTACACCCTTTATAAAGAGATCACGTGACCACTATATGAAGAGATCACGCGACCCACTTCAAAATAAAATTTGGCATCCATCGTGTGCTTAAATTCTGATTTTTAAAGTTCTTTTTAATTCATATTTAGTGTTATGCCCGTCCTAAAACCGCTTTATTTTTGCTTAAATTCTGTACATCTATATACTGGAACAACGAAATTACAATATATTTGAGTTTAAATGATCATCAAACTTTGATTATTATTCTACAACGAAGCTTAATTTTCACTTATGGAGAATGTAAACACCAAAAAATGTAGAATGAGTTGTATAAGAATTGCTGCATTTCGGTAACGCAAAATTATTTAGCTCATGGAGTCTGCAATATAGCTGATATGAATGAAACAGTCATTGATTTTACACAGAGAAGCAGACGATATTTTCGGTGAAGTTTTAAGCATAGAGTTAAATTACTTGTACCTCCATCGTTTTAAGTTTTTAAATAAAATAAATTATTATAGTATTGTGATGAATGAAAAGAATGGAAAATTATTTTGTGAATGAAATGCTGCTTTTATAGAGAGAGTCAGGCGATTTATATTTCGATGACGTCATTTGAATAAAGTTCATTTGTTTTCGATGAAGTTTTCAAATATAATAAATTATTGTAGTATTTATTTGAAAAATGTGCAATATACCGAGAAAGGTTCTTGCTAGCGGTCTAAAGTTTATGCCAATCGTTTCCTAAGGAAAAATTACATAAGAAATATCTATTTGTGTAACTTTATTGAAGGTTTTGATTTTTTGATGATTTTTTCCAAATTTCATTCAAAAAGTTAGAAGGGTTCTTGACATTCGATTGCGTTTAAAAACAACAGGCTTTAGGTATTCACGGATCGTAGTTCTTGTACCAAATGTCATTCAAATAGCTCCATTCATTCGTGAGACATCGTCTCCACACACAGAGACATCACCTCAAAACCGTTCGATTCGTGTTCAAGCATGCTTGAAACGAGCTCTCCCGTCGAAAACTCGAATTAGAATTTTCGACTTCGCCACAATACTTTCCTTATACATTATACTATGTACCGGGTGGTTATAATTAAAGTATACCTCTTTAGAGCACTGTAGAGAAAAAACCAGTGGTCATAAGAACGGCAAATCTGCGTGGTATGCATTTCAGAACACGGGGAAACGAATGACCCAAGTAAATAGTTCCAGAAATGACTTATAGGGAAAGAGGTGGCGCTGCGAACAGTCCCTAGTGAAAACATAATTCAATGAAACGGCTTCGCAGTCGTTATCCATATTAATTACGAATTGTAAGTGGTATAAGCGTGCGAAAGGTACTGACAATAGTTATAAACACCCAAATGTCAATTTAATTAATGCATCTAGAACATGTTACACATGGAACACAGAAGGGAAGAAGGCTGTAGAAAGACAGATCATTGTCAGTGTTTAATGTGTCCTCCGTGTTAAAGATGCAACAGGTACCGTGTGACAGCGTGTTCGACAGCTGCACGTAACTGATCTGTTCTGATGTTGCGCGTGTGCAAGATGACGCTGTCCTTCAAATCTGCAAGGTTACGAATATCTCCGCTTTAAACCATGATTTCATGTAACCCCACAGCCAGTCATAAGGCTGAACGGAGTGGCCATAAAGATAGGGATGCGCGATTGATTACTCGAATTTCTGTAAAATGCTGTCGCAACAACTGTTGAATAGGACGATCAATGTGGGGAGGTGCTCCATCTTGGTGGAATATGGCAGAGCTGGGGCATCCTCGTTGTTGGAGATGATTTTATGTTTATTATGTTTTTACGAGGGACTGTTCGCAGTGCTATATCTTCCCTTATTGGTAATTTTTGGAATTATTTTTTTGTGTCATTCGTTTCCCCATGTTTTGAAATGCTTACTATATGGAGATCTGGCGCTCTTATGACCACTGTTTTTGTCTATACAGTGCTCTGAATAGGGATACTTTAATTATAACCACCCTGTATATAAGGAAAGTAATGACATCGTATCCAAAAATGACATAAATATACGAAACTTCAAAATTAGGTCATATGGATAATTGCATTATGGTTTTTATCTCTTTAAAATAGACCTAAAAAGCTTTTCTTTTTCGAATAGAGAATAAACCATGGAGGTAAAGGTAAGAAGTTAAAACTCCATACTGAGAAAACGCCAATATCATTTGAGACAATAATTCAGGTGGCGCCGGGCTCTAAACTGTAAGTATTTCTATGGCGAAAGACTTTTTTCTTTAAATTGTCAATTTTGCAGAAATAAATTAGTAGCGCAATACAAATTAGAATTGAAACAATAAGGAATATTCCTACGTATTCAAAATTATTTTTACCCCTCAATATAATTTTATCTCTCTATATTTTAAACCCTGTCCTACAACTGTGAAAAAATACTGATTAATTATACTGATAATAGACTACCAGGTGTCACAAATGAATGAAAAATACAGTCAAGGGCTACAATTGAAAAAAAAATGGACTATCATGGGTTAAAATAGAATAAAACATACAATCAGGGGTTATTGTTGAAGAAAATAGCAGAGTGAGGATACTCGGATAAGTAAAGGATGAGAGTCACTGACCTAAAAAATTTGAAATATGAATACATCAAAAAGTCTAGAGTGGCCTCATCCTCCAGTTATTTTAAATAATAAAAAGCTATTAAAAAAAGTTAAGCATAATAAATTGTAAACATTGCACCGTCGAGACCAACCTGCTTCGCAGGTGCCAACGGCTCATTCATAGACTTTGTCCTAACGAGAAACATAGAATACGCTCACACTATCGATACCCTGGATGAATTCGACTCGGATCATCTACCGGTACTGGTGACATTCGACCTGAACACACCTCTTCCAGCCTCTTTGGGACAAGAGAGGGTGAACTGGAACGTTTTCAAAAGAGCACTTTTTGAGCCGCACTTGGCAGTACCCAACATTATGAGCACGGCTGATATTGACTCTGCCACACACACACTCACAACAGAAATCAAGAGAGCTATTGCCTCTGCCACAACACATCGTGAGTCACCAAAAATGCCTACACTTTCCCACCATGTCAAACAATTAGTTAGGCAAAGGAACAGAATGCGTAAGACATGGCAGGCTAATAGAGACCCTACCCTCAAAAGGGAGCTTAACAGACTCACGTGGAAAGTCAGGGATAAAATTGTCGCAGAAAAGCAGCAACAGTATAAAGAGTTAATTGAATCCCTTAGCCCAGAAGACGTATCGCTCTGGCAATTCGCTAAAAGACTCAGAAAACCTCAAATTAAACTCCCGCCACTAATAGATGGCGTTAAAATCGCGTACTCAGACGAAGAAAAAGCAGAGGCGCTTGCTAGGCATTACGAAAAGCAATTTGAACCAAACCACGATCTAATGTGTCAGGATACCCTAAGAATGGTTAGGCAAACTCTAAACAACTTCAGGAACTCCCCGGTCACGGCTGAGATTAACCCAGCCACCCCGCAAGAGATAATTGATATCATCAAAAACCTTAAAAACCGTAAAAGCCCAGGGCACGACAAAATCAGGAATATTGCGGTCAAAAACCTACCCTTAAATATAATATTTTACTTGACCACCCTAATAAACAAAATACTAAAACTAAATTATTTCCCCAAAGAATGGAAGGAAGCGATAATTATAGCGATCCATAAGCCTGGTGAGGATGCCACAATTCCAGCCAACTACAGACCAATCAGCTTACTACCGACACTTAGTAAAATTACTGAGAAAATAATTCTTAATAGACTGAACACGCACCTTAGTGAGAATGATATTATCATTCCGGAGCAGTTTGGATTTCGGCCAAAACATTCCACCACTCATCAATTGCTGAGAGTGGTAGAGTACATATCTTCTGGACTTAATAGTAAGACACCCACAGCTGCGATTTTCCTTGACATACAAAAAGCATTTGATAAAGTGTGGCACTGTGGATTAGCATACAAATTGATCACTCTAAAAGTCCCTGACGCACTTGTCAAACTTTTAATCTCATACCTAAATAACAGACACTTCCAAGTTAGAGTAAAAGATAACTTGTCTACACCCAAGCTCATTAAAAGTAGTGTACCGCAAGGATCCATCCTGGGCCCGACACTCTTTAACATATATCTAAATGACATCCCCAGGACCCTAGACACGGAGCTGGCACTCTATGCAGACGACAGCGCGATACTTGCAAAACATCCTTACGTCTCAGTAATGCACAGACAGCTACAACAACACTTAGACATACTCCAAACATGGCTGGAAAAATGGAGAATAAAATTGAACCCCAATAAATGTCATTGGATTTATTTCTCTAGAAAACGTAAACCTCCGCCGCCTCTGTACATAAACAACCATGCCCTAAAAGCGGAAAAATCTACTAAATACCTAGGTGTAACGATAGATTCCCACCTAACCTGGAAACAGCACGTAACGAACTTAATCAAAAAAGCGTATATGGCCACAGGAGCCTTATACCCAATGATAGGAAACGGAAATCTAAGTTATCAAAATAAACTCCTAATTTATAAATCGGTCATCCGCCCGGGAATGCTGTATGCAGCACCCGTATGGGGATATGCCTGTAAAACTACTATAGACTTACTAGAGACAAAACAAAACAAAATCCTAAGGATTATAAGGAAAGCTCCTAGATACTTAAGAAACTCGGTAATTAGGAAAGACTTCAAAATAAAAACGGTTAGAGCCCAAATTAAAAAGCTAGCGCTTAAATTCTATAAAAATCTGCCATCTGTTCCAAATGAACTACTATTCAATCTGCATGACTATGATCATCGCAAAGCCAAATCACGTAAGAGACCCCGCGCGGTACTTAATATTGAAAAACGGAATTAGGTAAGTCCCAACTTAAATAGTTGATATTAAATTAAAACTCGATCAATGTTTTCTAAAAAATTTTTTTAAAACCTTAAACTGCAAAATTGATAGGAAATCCTTAGAACTGCATCAACTCCCCAAAATTACTCAAACTCTAAATGTGCAACAAACTGCCACATTAGGAGCTAAGTCAAATAATAAAAACAGTAAATCAAAAACCTCGAACCTCCAACTATGGGCAAATGAAATAATGTCACAGTATGAAGATAAGAACCACACCTAGAGATTGGAGATTAAAGGCGCTTCGCGCCTGGTGCTCTTTTCTGGACGAAACCCATCTAGTAAATTGTAAACAAATTATGAAATTGCATTACCTTATAATTTCCCCCTTACTATTTAAAGATGCACAAATCTTTCAACAATTCGAATATAACCCCGTAGGATAAAATTGAAGCAACACCTACTTAATTGATACGGCAACTTTGTCAGACGTTTTCTAATGTTTGTAATAAATGACCAGATCGCGAGTTGTTGCAAATTGTCACTCTATATAAATGAAAATATCATTAAACTTCCTATTCAAGCTTTATTGAACCATTTATTTAAGCCGCTTCGAGACCTAATTTTGTCACTAATGCTGGAACTAACTTGATTAAATATAATTAATCGCCCTAGAACTTGATAAGTTCGATGGCAGGTAGTAGTTAGACGAGTGTAACGTCGGTTTAGTGTCTAGTCGTAAGGTATGGAAGGGTGATAACGTAAGTGAGGTCGTTGGAATTAATTCTGAAATTAAGTAACGTGTTAAAGCAACACTTATCTTTTCAGTTTAAAGAATGATTTTGAAAGCGCTGCATATTATTCAGAATTAGCTAATAAGTAACACAAAGCACAATATTTGTGTAAAACGTTTCACTGTGCCACTATTCAAATAATAGATAGCAGACCTTTGCTTTTATTTAAAAACACTTTTACAGGCAGCCATTCCTATTACGTGAATGTAGGGTTGCCATAATTTGAATGTCAGGGCGGAGTTGTCATATTTGGCTGTTTATCGTCAACTTGGCGACTTTTTGAATGTACCATAACTTTCTCGAAATAACGAATATTTTGGGAGATACGATCTTCCTCTGGAAGTTTCTATATAAAAAGAGTTATTGCTTAGATGGAGAGCCGTTGACATGATACGAGCTGAATAAAATTGTAAGATACGTCAGTGTTTTGAGAGTAATATCTGTAAATTAGCTGAACATTAAATGCAGTGTGTGTGTGTGTGGGGGGGGGGGAGCCGGAGTCATGCAGGCCATGGCTGACTTCATTTTTTTATTCTAGCTCTGCGCATACTATGTCACGAGAATCGTAAACACGCGCATTTTGTTCTAGGGCTCTTTGAAGAGACCGAGAATCTTTTTGGACTTTACTGAGGAAGTTGTGCATAGTACAATTAAAACCCTCTGCGCAGGTTATGTTTACTTCTGGATACTGCCAGTTTAAAATTAAGAAACAATTTTTAATTGTAATAATGGGCAATCTTGCTGTGTTTTGGCAACAACTCTCTTGGTATGACGAAATGGTATCACGAATGACGAAATGCTACTCTCGTCGATGTTAGGCTAATGAGTTTCTGATTGGTTACCTAGCTCATAGCGCAATCTTATATTAAAGAACCTTGATTTAATGGTTGTTTCATTGTATCTGACAGATGTTTAGCGATCAAACAACGACAGTTAAACAAAACAGATGTTTAATTATCTTGTAACATAGTTATCGAGCTTTCGCCGTATAGCGCTCATGTTTGCGTTTATTAATGTTTTTAAATAAAATTAGTTATTTATCCATAAATTTGGACTATTTCTTGTATCCTAAAAGCACACTCACAATTTCAGAATAAACATTGTAACAATATTTAAACTTACTAGAAAGAAGCGCCAGTCATAAAACAGGGTAAAATAGCAAATGATTACCTCCCATCCATAAATTTGCAAAATAGTATCTCTTCTTTGCCTGCAGAACTTGCGCTCCCAATATCCACAAACACATGTGAGCATGCACTTCTCCTATTCAATATTATTATTTCTTCTTATTATCATTACTCTATTGAAACGCACATACTATACCATCCTTTAACAAAATGCACTTAAATTTTCAATCCTTCAATAAAACGTACCTGTTTGTTCCCTTGACAGTGAAACTCACTATATTTAAAAAAATCTGATGTGGGCAGCACATGACTTTCTTTATATAATGCAATGAATTTACTACTTTTACAGTAAAAAAATAGATTATTATTATAGTAGATATTTATATTCTTTACAAAATATTGAATTTTCGTCAATGAGTCGTCATTTTCACTTATTTAGCGTCATGTTTATCCATTTGGCGAGTTTTTCGTTAATTTAGCAACATTGAAGAAAGCCGCAAAGTTGGCAACATTCCACCAAATTCGTCGTCAAAATCTCGCCAAGCGTTGTGGACGCTGATATAAGTTATTCTTACAGCAGATAAATGACTATTGGCGTTCAAATACAAAAGTATTATTCAAAGTATCTTTTCTCAAGAATGGAACTAGCTAGATCCACGAGAATGATGTCACAAATTTATCGCGTGGTATTACATATGAAAAGTGAACATGTTTCTCAATAGGAAGTATTTTTTTTATTTTATATGATTTTTTGATAATTTTTTTGAAAAATGGGCAATATCTCGAGAATGGTTCATATTAGCGTTCTAAAATTTATATCAATCGTTTTCTAATGAAAAATTACATCAGGAATGTCTATTCGCGTAACTTTATTAGAGGTTTTGATTTTTTGACGATTTCTTCAAAATTTCACTCGAATATTTAGGGTGTTTTGATCATTCGTTTCCTTATAAAAACAATAGGCTTCCAGTGTTTACGGATTGTGATTTTTGTACCAAATTTCATTCGAATCGGTCCATTCGTTCGTCAGTTATCGTCTCCACAGACTCACTGACACACACACACACACAGACATCACTTCAAAAATGTTCGATCAGTGATCAGGGATGCTTGAAACGAGCTCTCCCGTCGAAAACTCGAATTCGAATTTTCGACCCGGTCACAATACTTTCCTTATACATTATTGTATATAAGGAAAGTAATAAAGAATAATAAATTAATAATATCCCCAAAGCGACAGGGTTTATCAAAGGAATTTAATTTAATTATTAGTGTAATTTTTCTGAGTTAAGGGATTTTGCAACTTGGCGATATTTTCTATTAGTCTGTGGGTCACGCAGCGGAAAATCCAAGGTACCTTCAATCAAGAAATTCGAACAGAGATAGTACAGGTTCCAAGATACGTTGAAACGACTTCTTTTTAGATTCGAATTAGTTTGATTAGTTATTTTGTGTTGAAACGCTATGTTGAGGGATTTTCACACATAGTGAAGAGTGATTGAAAATATTATCACAGGGTTCCCATATTGACATTATCGGAAATATCGAAGACCGCTCTTTCTATCGAGCTTTAAATAGAAACCATAAGACAATTTCTTCATGTTTAAAACAATTGTGAAAGTACATCGAAATATGCGTATATCTGCAAATTGAGTTTTATGTTGTTGCATTGGAAAATTGACGATTCGCACGATTATAATTTTTGGCATGAATATGGTGAATTATTTTCCCAATCTAATATTTTTTAATCACTGTATTTCAGAATTATTTATGAATTTTTAAGAGGGTCTATAAAAGTTGCGATTTTTATTATATTGATGTAAAAGTAATTATTGAAAGCGAGAAAATTTAATTATTCAAAGCGAGCGGAAAACAACTTTCGGCTTCTTGATGTCACAGCTTGAGGAGTATCCGTTGCTACAGGTTTTATAAAAAAGGGATAATGCGTTCTTGAAATTCGTGACGTAACAATATGGCTTTTTATGCTTTTTGTTTTGTTCTGAACGTGTGTATTGTTGAAGCGTTCATTGGTTTTCAAGAATTCGCTGTGAATTAGATTGCACTATTAATCTTCCTTTATTTCTTTCAACTTAGATCGTCCGACCTCCCCGAAGGTTTAAGTATCTGGACGGCCAGAGCAGTGCCACCACCCATTTTAGGCCGGAACCCATTGGGGTCGACATCTACAGAGACCGTACATTCCTTCCCCTACCATCAACCACTCGGAAAAAAGTTCAGATCATCATATTTAAAGCGTGCTAGTACTCAGCGTGAACACGGGAATAGTTTGGGCAGAGAAGGGAATCGAGCTCAGATCCTCCGAATGCAAGTCCCCGTGCCTTAACCACTGGGCTGCCCCATCCCACTTGTACTATTAATCAAAAGTTTGCATTTATTGCAGGAGCAACGTCGAGTATTTATTCTAGTTTGAAGTAAATATACACAGCATACGTTTTTCCAAATCGCCGTCTAATATAAACTAAAATAAAATTTCACTCAAAGTAAAATAAAATTTAATAAAAATTAAACTAAAATAAAATTTCATTTTACACTGCGCCAGCATTTTACGTTACTTAGCGACTTAATTTTGCCACGGAGCTAACTTGATTCAAGATTACTTTGGATAATTAATGAACCATGCGACTTGATAAGCTTCATGACAGGTAGTAGTTAGACGCGTGTAATATGGGTTTACACGTACCAGTGGTATTTAGCGCTGATAACATAAGAGGGGGGGTTATACTTAAAGTGGATTGTTACGATAATACTGCGTGTTCTAGTTTAATGAATATATTAGGGTAATGAATATAGTTTGAAAGTATAGTAATTTGTGGTGCAGAAATCGTAAATTAGAAGTAACAAATCGACGCATTGAAACTAATATATTACATGCTTCATGAAATGAGAGTTTATTAAAGTGTGAAGTTTTTAAATTTTGAGATTTTTTACTTTCCTTATGTACATAATGTATAAGGAAAGTATTGCAAAGGGTCGAAAATTCGAATTCGAGTTTTCGACGGGAGAGTACGTTTCAAGCATACCTGATCACGAATCAAACATTTTTGAGGTGATGTCTGTATGTGTGTGTGTGTGAAAGTGTGCGTGTGCGTGTGTACCAGTGAGTCTATGGAGACGATATCTCGCGAACGAATGGAGCGATTCGAATGAAATTTGGTACAAAAATCACAATCCGTGAATACTGGAAGCCTATTGTTTTTAAACGCAATGAGCGCAATCGAATGTCCAGAACCCCCTAAATTTTCGAGTGAAATTTTGAAAAAATCATCAAAAATTCAAAACCTTTAATAAAGTTGCGCAAATAGGCATTTCTTATATGATGTTTCCTTAGAAAACGATTGACATATACTTTAGCATGAACCGTTCTCGAGATATTGCACATTTTTCAAATAAATTTATCAAGAAATCCCATAAATTAAAAAAATATATATTAACTGTTGAGAAACATGTTCACTTTTCATATGTAATATCATGCGATAAATTTGGTGATATCATTCTCGTGGATCTAGCTCGTTCCATTCATGAGAAAAGATACTTTGAGCAGCCCAACCGGTGAAGTGGATAGCGTCTTCGGTTGCTGTCTTGTGGGCTCGGGTTCGAATCTCGAATAAGGCATGGATGTTTCTTTGAGGATAAAGTCAGTCTTCCGCCTTCTGGGTCCTCGTTTAAATGTGAAGCTGCACCCCCCTTCGACCTTCGTCAGTGATGCGTTCTTGTAATAAACTTTGTTCTCTTGTCCTGTGTCTTTCTTCCTTCTTTCCTGCGTCACTGGTCCCGAATCGGCTCCGCCGAAACAGGAGGTCATCAGTAACAACAACAACAACAACAAGATACGTTGAGTAATACTTTTGTATTTGAACTCCAATAGTCATTTATCTAAGAATAACTTATTTCTCCATCCATAACGCTTGGCGATATTTTGGCGGAATGTTGCCAACTTGGCGACTTTTTATATGTTGCCAAATTAACGAAAATCTCGCCAAATGGATAAAATTGCCGCTAAATGAATAAAAATGACTACCAATTGACGAAAATTCAATATTTTGGAAATAATATAAGTATCTAATATAAGAATAACAGTAGAAGAGAAAAGTGCGTTCAAGGGCCGCAGGAGGTATTGGGGTGCTGCACCCGCTGCCGATGAGTCATGGAGGAGAGTCCCTCTTTTGGGAGGGTGTTTCCCTCTTTGGGGAGGATCCTCTCGGAGGGTCTTTAGACCCTCCAGGAGGAAGGTTACCTCTTTGGGGAGGTTCCTCTCGGAGGGTCTTTAGACCCCCCCTCTTTTGGGAGGATGCCTCTTTCCTAGTATTGCGAAAGAGGCCTTGGCCAAGAGGCCAATT
Organism: Amaurobius ferox; assembly: GCA_951213105.1. Lineage (NCBI taxonomy): Eukaryota > Metazoa > Arthropoda > Arachnida > Araneae > Amaurobiidae > Amaurobius > Amaurobius ferox. The sequence continues at coordinate 21,274,090 of OX578143.1, forward strand.
GCGAAAGAGGCCTGATGAGTCATACCCTCGGAGTAATTTGTCTTGAGAGGGGATGACCCTTGACCTGAGGAACTTCGAAAGTGGTTTCAATGGATGTCGCAATCAGCGATTGCACAATCTGGAAATGACGTGTCGCTGACTAACCTTTGATCGGAGTACATTGGAAGACGTGTCGCAATCGCCGATTGACCTTTGATTGCACAATCACAGGAGCTCTTAGCACACGTCCTCCCTTGACGCTGGTCAGTGACAAAGTGATCCAAGGTTACTTTATCTATAAGGTTGCGCCACTTCAGCTCTAGCCAATGAGAGCACGTAAAGACGCAACGTCACTTGGAGTTAAATGTCAGGAACGGCCCGGTAGACTCCAATGTTAAAGGATGCTAACAAAATTAATTTAATCATTTTTTTAAATTTAAAATATGAAATAAATACTCAAATAACATTAATTTTACTTGAACACAACTTAAATATACAGTACAGGTTTTTTTTGGAAGGATACATATATAATAAAACTGTATTTCCCTTTCTCAAAAATATAAATCATCTAAAAGTTTCGTTTCGCTTTTTGAAATCAGTCAATGTTATTACAGGAGGCGATGTTATTTTTAATGAATTTTGTTTTAAATACACGAATTTATAGAAATATATTCGGAAAGTTTTCTAAACAAGCAATCATTCTAAAATTTTCATTATATACAAATAAACATCGCGTAATTTCTTTCTAAATGCATATAAATAAAGTTATTTTCGATTATGTTATCTTAAATAATTGAAAATCAAAACAATAATTAAAACGATAACACTAAGAATTTTATGTCTTTTTAGGGGGGGGGGGGGGAAGGGATGTACTTATGCCTAACTAGTAAACGATTTAAGTTATGCTTTTATAGTGAAGAACTTATTGTTAAACACTTGATTTTATTAGTTTTTTTTAGATCAAAAAGATAATTTATATCAAATCGAAATTCAATGTAAACATATAAAAATATAGAAACTGATCGTTTAACGCACACACTATGATACTTTCAGAATAAATTAAATGTATTATAGTATATTGATTAATGATGAAAAATATACGGGCAAGCTGTTTATTTTCTTAAATCGTACCCCCCCCCCTCCATTTTTTGAATGTAATAAAATTTAATTAATAAAATGTAATGTAATAAATTTTAATTAATATAAAATGTGCGAGATTAAATCAAAACAATAATTAAAACGCTAACACTAAGAGTTTTATGTCTTTTTAGGGGGGGGGGGGAGGGATGTACTTATGCCTAACTAGTAAACGATTTAATTGATGCTTCTATAATGTATATGACTTTTGTTTTAAATACGCGAATTTACAAAAATTTGTTCGGAAAGTTTTCTAAACAAGCAATCATTCTAAAATTTTCATTATACACAAATAAACATTGCGTAATTTCTTTCTAAATGCATATAAATAAGTTATTTTCGATTATGTTATCTCTAATAATTGAAAATCAAAACAATAATTAGAACGCTAACACTAAGAGTTTTATGTCTTTTTAGGGGGGGGGGGGGAGGGATGTACTATGCCTAACTAGTAAACGATTTAAGTGATGCTTCTATAATTTATATGAATTTTGTTCACAATTTTGCACACAATTTGCATGCACATACATGTACACAACTTGCAATCTGTTTTAAAACAGCGGTTCCTAACCTTTATCCCCTTGAAAACCCGCGCCTGTTTATTTTCTTAAATCGTACTCCCCCCCCCCCATTTTTTGAATGTAATAAAATTTAATTAATAAAATGTAATGTAATAAAATTTAACTAATAACATGTAATGTAATAAAATTTAATTAATATAAAATGTGCGAGATTAAATCCTGTTCGATTTTTCAAAAATTACAAGAACACCATTAGAAAATATATAAAGATACAAATAACTTGCTGTAAAATGAAATGAATAAAAAGTATACTGTACTTTCGTCCTTTAAGATTTAAAAATCCTACATAATGGAACTTCATGAACTAAACTAATGTTTCAAGAAAGAAGTGCAATTTCCCAAATTAATATAAATTTTACAATGTTGACTACTTTAAAAGAAAATTTTTGATTAAAATTTGCATTATTCAACCTTAAAAAAAGGAATATAAATAAATTTTGAAAATATAAATGTATTTTTAGTCATTAATTTCTTAATAAAAAATATCTTTGGTTTATTAAACGAATTTAAATTAGTCCTATTCTTCAATACTGAAATTTTTACATGTATCTGAGGAACATGTATCTGTTTGACATGTATCTGGGACACACGACTCTAAAATATACATTATATTACGAAAAGAACACTTACTTATTCACATAAAAAAAGCTAGCATTGCCTGGAATTTAAGATTCAAATCTTTGATTAAAATTCTAGTTGAACTTATAAGAAGTCTTCGAAACCAAATAAACACTTTAAAAATACACTTGTTTCAAACAAAAAATAAAAAGAAACCGCGCGCCATCTTGTGCCGCGCGCTGCAAGTAAACTCCAACTGACGTCACAGATGTGTTCGTGGCGGAGGAGTGGCACCCCCCTGAAAGTGATCGTTCTTATCAGCGTGACGTAGTTAAAGCGCCCTCTGGCGAAAGTTGATGAAGTGCTGCTATCTATCGGCATTTTTTTTCCCAAAAGAATTTAATTTCTCACTTGTCAGATACGGGACTCGAACTCGGAACCATCCGATTACAAGGCTCGCGTCTTATCTGTCATGCTACGGTGCACATGTCCAGTAGATTCTTAGCATCGAAATGACGATTGTGAAAATAGAAAGAAGATATTTTTCGCTCGGTGAACAGATTGAATACTGAAGTATTTTATAAAGGGATGTCGGTGCGTTTCAAAACAGAATGTTAAGTTACGAACTGAATATAAAATTGTGTTGTGAACACTATGATTTTTTAAAATAAATTGAATACGGATTCCAGTGAACACAAAAATTGTATTAAGTGGATTCTAACACTATGATTTTTTTTAGCACATTTTTTTTTTTAGCGAATTGAATACTCAAGTATAGTTACGAATTTTCAAAATTGTGTTAAGTGAATAGGATTCAACCCTTTTAAAAACATGAATGTAATACTTAGTTAACATTGTATTAAGTGATATATACCAATGTGATTTTTTAAAAATAAATCTAACAGCATATATCGAAATGATTTCGAATGTTTAAAAACAAAAATATAATAGATTTCGGATTTCCAGTGAACACAAAAATTGTGTTAAGTGAATAGAATTCAACCCTTTTATGTGTTGTTCACTTAAAAACAAATTTAAACTCATACCGCATTATACTTAGTTAAAATTAAGTGAACAAGATTCAACCCTTTTAAGTGTGTACTTAAAATAGCGCATTATACTTAGCTAAAATTATATTATGTGATATATACCAATATGATTTTTTCAAAATAAATCTAACTATCGAAATGATTTTTTTCTTTTTATAAAAATAATAATGAAATGAATTCGAATGAAAATTGGAGCTCACATCCGACGTCTTCGCAGCTTGGCGTCCACACTGCAAATGAGTTATAACCACACTATTAAAAATGACCTTACATCTATGACGTCAGCATTTTAAGCTGTTGCCACCTATTTTTTATAGTATATTTTAATAACCTCATTTGCTACATATAATCTGAAATACATGATTTTAATGATATTATGCATTGAATATGATTTGACCATTTTTAAAGTGGTGGGTATAGTTGAAATATCGAGGTTTAGAATTTAACAAGCTAACGAATTTTCCCAGATACGCCCCAAAATTTTAGCATTCAGTTTAAATAAAATAAAAGCCAGTGAATATGATTTGACCATTTTCACATCGTAATTTTACTACCATTATAGAACTTAGAAGTGAGTGTACAGTTTCGATTATTTTTACAGGACACCAACACATTTTAAAATCTATTGAATAGGAATGAACTATTTTTCACATACATGTACCTAGATTTCAACACCCAGTATTAAAACCTGCTAAACATGAAACGAGTAAGTATTGTGTGAGATTTTATCGCACTAACTTTTAAAGTTTTTAAATTTTTAAAGATGTCCGAAATAGTTGCATTTCATCGGTAGACATAAATTGTATGGAATACATTTTTTGAAAAAAATATTTGTTTCAACAGCTTTTAAAAGAGATTTCTATGGTTGTACACTACAGCTCTAGAATTTTCTAAATAGGAATCGATTGTTTGATCTAGCAATGATGTTTTTACCGATGCAAATATTTACATGACAATTATTTCGATGAAACCGAACTTAGTTGAAGCTTCTAAGTTTGAATATTTAGAATCATTTTATATAATTTTTATATCCACACTGAAAATAGTTAACAAAATTAGAACTCACGGAACGGCGTCTTCACAGTTTGCTGTCCACACTCCAAATGAGTTATAACTATGCTATTAAAAATTAGATCTTATCTATAATGACGCCATTATGTTGACGTGTTGCCACCAGGCAGTTATTCTTTCTTAATTATGCATTTTTTTTTAATAACTTGCTACTAACTGTCTTATGTTATCTATTTTTTTTAAATTTCATATAAGCAGATGTTCCATATACCTTCTAAATTTTAAGTTATAATTTAAAAAAAAAACATTAGAGATGTATGTTACGTCTGAATTCACCCAAGTGGAAATCCAACGATTGCAAATGCATGATTGGAACATTACATTTCCATAGACACCACTAAAATGTGTGGATCTTATTTTGAAAAGTCTGCTCTGAGAAAGAATATGTATATGAATACATATTTTGTATTATAAATACAGATCCCCCACCCCCACCACACACAATATGGAACCCAAAGACTCTCACCCTGAATACATTCCAAATCGGCTACATAGCTTATCGTGCTTATCAGTATAAAGATAGTGACCCAAAGTTCATGTTCGCAAAGCGAGATAATTGCAATGTTATTGTTTTAAGCAGATCACATATTTAAATGAAAAAATTGTCAAATTATACAATACATACAAGAGGTGGAAGATCTTAACATTTCAATATTTTAGAATAGTCAAGGATGCGTTTTTTTCCCCCCGTTTAAAATTATCATATTTTAATGCAATTTAACAAAAATTTCGCAATACTTAGTGTATGGCTATCAAATAAGAGCTAGGTTTTTATTGGTACAACAACGTTTAAGATCATTAAATGACTATATTTTTTTTAAAAACTGTCTTAAAGAAGAATAGTATATAACTTACTGTTTTTAAGGATAGGCGATTATTAACATTGAATTTAAATGAAAGAGTGACCCTCTGAGGCAAGTACACTACATTACAATAACATTAAAAATATGAAAGGTATGTAGTTAATACCTTAAAAGAAACATGTAATTAGTTTTGATATCTTAATACAAGACATTACTCACATGCACATAGAAATACCATGATTTCGCGGCTGTAAGTGCACCATAAAACCATCCTGTTCTTAATGAATGGACACATTTGAATGTACATATTTAACAACACACAGAAAATGACAGAACTAAACTGAGATCCACAACAAAATTTTACACTTATTACAGAATAAATCTCAGCTTTGTAGATTTTTAAGAAACTAGAGTCGAATTTTCACCGATTCTTAGAGATTGAAACACAACATTGAATATGTATGAATCTTTATACTTTAGAGAATGGAACATAACTTAGCATTTATTTTGAATGCATAAAAGTATTTCAGAATTTTAACATTGATTATAAATTTTATGATTTAAAGTTTTTTGATTTACGATTTACTTGGCGTCTGTTCTTGCTTGGCGTCTTTCATACATACTTACGGGCTTCAACACTATGTAATGTGTAAATATCTTTCGTTATGAAACTCACATTGTAGACATTTGATATGATTCGAATAAATCTATTTAATTTTTTTTTTATATTTTTATTTAAAAAGTGAGATTAGTTAACCTGTTACACTTGAATGCATAGATACATAACCCATAACCATATAACATTTTTAAATGGAACATGCTAAAAAAAAATAGTTAATGAGCGTAAATAAGCAGTTCAATTTGAAAGATAAAAAACCATTTAATGAATCTATCATTCACAAAATACACATTAACCATTATATGTTGTACATTTAAACAAATAAGTTAAAATAATTTCCTTATCGCACATTCATACTCCTCTGATTTGAATGACTTGTAAAAATTTCTATCATACCAGTAAAAGACTTCTTCACCACGCAAAAAAACTTTCTATCATACCAGTAAAAGACTTCTTCACCACGCAACAAAACTTTCTTTGCTATGTTATTAATGTTAAGATTTAGAAGTACTTGTTCAGCCACTCTGTCATACATTTGTAATGGAGTGCTGTAAAGACATTCATGGTAACTTAGATCTTCAATTTGACCAACACATTTGAAAAGCTTCCTTACATCACACATGATGTTGTCATGAATACAAGAAATTAATTGTTCGAATGCAAAATTTTTGTCACAAATAAGTGATGGTAGAAAGGTTATAGTGTTCTTTATTTTTAATATTTGAGAAGGAAGCCACTCTATAAATATACTTTCTCGAAGTTTTATACTAATGTTGTTAACACAATTCTGTAAACATGCTATCTGATTTTTATCTAAGGTAATATGACACTGTGTTAGACAGAATTTTGAATCATATAATTGAATTATTTTCTGCAAATGCAGTTTTCCGTTGTCATTGAAACAGAACAACTCATTGCGACTGACGAAAGAGGTATCTGCATATAGAACATTGAACGACCACAATTTTTGAGAAAATTCACTCCATGTAGCAGTAGTTGCTCCTAGTCCTTTGGACGAGTCGGACGGTCTGGGTCTTCAACACTCCATGTAGCAGGTGACAGTGTAACACATTCACGCGTAGGCTGTAATTCATTTCGCTTGTTAGAGAGATATTTCCGTATATACATTTTTAACTTCCCATGCTGAAGTTTCAAATTTACATACACATCAGAACCTAAATGCCAGCAACGAAGCGCATCTTGCACAAAATCTGAAGAAGGAGATTCAGTCGAAACTGATTCTGTAGTGGACGATAACACTCCGCTATGTGTTAGAGCACAAGAAAGCAGATTTTGAGTTGAGTTTCCAACCTCGGTGAGAATTTGTGAATTGACAACGGTAGATGTTTCTGCTGAGGTTTTGGAAGACATAAGATATGTCTCTAACCAATCCACAGCAAACTTTTGTGTGGGTGAATTAATCACGTCTGAGACAATGTCCACAGACTTTGTTTCTTCTAGGGTAGGAACAGACAACTCCGAACTATTTCCACTAGAAATTATTTGCTCGAGTGATGGCATACTTTGAATTTTAGTCATTAGTTTTAGATAGTAACATCCAACTACCACATTCACGTATAAGATTTATTTTTTTAAAACACTAAGATCTTAAAACATTATAATTTTGTCGCAGCTATGAACGAACCGAACCTATCCACACAACGCCCAAAGTTGAAATGACTTAACAGGCCACTTCATAAGTATAATCACGTGACCTAAATCGAGTGTCGTGTGCAAACAGATCACATAGGATATAACGTGATTAGAACTTATAATTTTTAATGAATCGTACAACATTAGATTGTGCTAAATGCAATTGTTATCTACATAGGAAAATTTCTACATTATTTCATTCAGCTTCGAAATCATAGAGTGAAAATATGTACCAAACTTAGTTAAAGTTCCTAATTTTAATCACATTAACATTAAATACTTAGATAAATTTTGTATATTTTTATAACTTTAGGAGATATGTATCACGCGGAATATACAAGAATAGCTACCAAAAACACGAAAATAACGAACAGTATGAGGTCTTCACTAGCCGACATCCAAACTAGAAATGAACGATATACACACTAATTGCAACACTAAGATGAGAGCTTATCAGTTCTTATCTTATCTAAGATTTCACATAAAATGACGTCATCGCTCCAAAGTTCACAAGATGACGTCATTGGTCCAAGGTTCACAAGATGGCCGTATTTTTTTTAATTATCCCTATTTTTAATTACTTCTTAATATTTATAATTATGAATAAAGGATTTAATAAAGGGATTAAATCATCACAACATAATTTTATATTCAGTTCGTAACTTAACATTCTGTTTTGAAACGCACCGAAATCCCTTTATAAAATACATCACTATTCAATCTGTTCACCGAGCGAAAAATATTCTATCTTCTTTCTATTTTCACAATCGTCATTTCGATGCTAAGAATCTACTGGACATGTGCACCGTAGCATGACAGATAAGACGCGAGCCTTGTAATCGGATGGTTCCGAGTTCGAGTCTCGTATCTGACAAGTGAGAAATTAAATTCTTTTGGAAAAAAATGCCGATAGATAGCAGCACTTCATCAACTTTCGCCAGAGGGCGCTTTAACTACGTCACGTTGATAAGAACGATCACTTTGTCATTGACCAGCGTCGAGGAATAACGTGTGCTAAGAGCTCCTGTGATTGTGCAATCAAAGGTCAATCGGCGATTGCGACACGTCTTAAAATGTACTCCGATCAAAGGTTAGTCAGCGACACGTCATTTCAAGATTGTGCAATCGTTGATTGCAACACGTCATTTCCAGATTGTGCAATCGCTGATTGCGTCAAGGGTCTTCCCCTCTCAAGACAAATCACTCCGAGGGTATGACTCATCAGGCCTCTTTCGCAATTGGCCGAGGCCTCTTTCGCAATACTAGGAAAGAGGCATCCTCCCAAAAGAGGGGGGGGTCTAAAGACCCTCCGAGAGGAACCTCCCCAAAGAGGTAACCTTCCTCCTGGAGGGGCTAAAGACCCTCCGAGAGGATCCTCCCCAAAGAGGGACTCTCCTCCATGACTCATCGGCAGGGAGTGCAGCACCTCCTGCGGCCCTTGAACGCACTTTTCTCTTCTACTAATAACTTATTCTTTTACTGTAAAAGTAGTAAATTCATTGCATTATATAAGGAAAGTCATGTGCTGCCCACATCAGATATTTTCACTTTCATATTGGGGCGTTTATTCGAGTATAGTTTTCGCTAAATATCCATGCTGTACCATATGACTTACCGACTACGTTTTTCAGCCATAGCAAACATTTCTAAAAACGTAAAGGACCGATATAAAAAGATAATCATAATATTCAACATAAATACAATTTGAAATCGTACAACTCAAAAGAACCTTAGAGGACTGAATAGACCTTTATTAAAATCGTGCATTTTTGCTTTTCCACACTGCTGTGTAAAGAAAGTACTTGCCCATGATGAACATTTCCGAGATTTTGACAGAAAAACACATTTTAAGGGGACGGTGAACGTTGAAATGAGCAAAAATCGACTAAAAGCGCTTTTTTTCAATATATAACATTATTTTACACATTTGACCTTTCGCTTACGGGTGAGACAGCGTTCATCCCAAACGAAGAACCTCCTAAAAAGACAGGTATTTGATATACTCTATCCCCCCTTTGCAGGCATTGGCGTCCATGGAAATCGCTGACAGAAACATTCCACCTGCTGCAGCAGGTGCAATGTTTTTGTCGGCGATTTCCATAACAGAAACATTGCAGCAGGTGCAATGTTTCGATCGGCGATTTCTGTCGAGGGGTTGAACTGTTTGGGATAGGGTATATCAAATACCTGTCTTTTTAGGAGATTCTTCGTTTGGGATGGACGCTGTCCTACCCGTAAGCAACAGGTTAATTGCATTTTTTTCGAAATGGAGTTTTCCAAGGTCTTACATTTTTAAAATTATCCATGCGTCCTAATTTTTGCTTGAAATGCATGAAATTTGGAAAAAAGACACCTTTTATACTTTTTGATGAAACTGGGTATACATTTTATAATTGTAATTTATTAAGGTAATTTAAAGTGAATAAGAACCTAATTAAATGATGAAAACTAAGTTTCAATGCAAAAAAATATTTTTAAAAATTTAACTTTCTAAGGAATTTATAAATGAATACTCAAATTTGTTCATAATGTGCTTTTGAGTGATCATAATATAAAATTAATCAAACATGTGAATAAATGGCACGCAAGGAGCATTTTCAAATTTTCGTTAAAAAAAATAAATTAAAAAAAAAATACAAAATTGTAACAAAACTGAAAAAAAAATTAATGGTATTTTATATAGCAATGTTAAGAGGCATATTTATATAAATTTTTATGTTTCTAAGTCAATAAATAAATAAAAAAAAATTCAATGTCCATCGTCCCCTTAAGACCGTCTGAAATATATATCGAACACTTTCAAAACTGTGTTCATCTTATGTGTCTGCCTGTCTGCCAGGTGTCAAAGATGCATCACTAAAGTTTTGTGTTGACACATTACGTACAGAACTAGAAACAATTATTTGTAATTTCTATGATTAGAGCACGAACTATTCGAAATTTAAGACTTTTAAAGCCATTATTACTTTCCCTACACTACAATATGTCTAGGGAAAGTATTGGAATTAGGTTTTTGACGGGTCTACGTATAGCAGTGACTGTTGACCGGAAATCCATCACTGTAACGTGACGTCTGTGTGCGTCTATGCCATGAATGTACATGCTCTAGTTAAAAAATAGTCGACAGAATTTCCCAAAATTTGATAAATAGATCACTTGTGGATTACTCTGGTGCTGCTTAGACTTTAGTACGATTCCGAGAAATAGAATTGACATTTTCTTACAAAAAACCCCATACAGATCGTCAAAATTAGAAATGAAAGACTAAATATACCTAAATGTATTCAGTAAATGCTTGTTTCATATGTAATGTTTAACGACAAAACGAGTAAGACCAACCCAATAATTCTTCAATGAGCTATTATCGAGATATTTTGGAATGATGAGGAGCTAACGATGTTTTTACAGTAATTAAAAAAATCTGAAACGGGCAGCACATGACTTTCCCTGTAGACTTATATTCACGTTCTCTTTATTTTAATTAAACGTAATTCACACTTTAATTCAATTTTCGTTCTCATTTGATAACTGGACTTATTTTCAAAGGTGGCTTAGAGAAAATACGAAAAAACTAAAATATCTCGAGAACGGCTAGTCTTAGTGTAATGGGGTTGGTTTATTATTTTCGTCGTTAAAAATTACGTATTAAATAAGCATTTAATGGATATATTTGAACATACGTAGTTTTTTATTTTAGATTTTGGCGATTTTTGCCGGCTATTTTGCAAAAAAGGCAGGTTATTCTTTTCCGAATCATACCAAAATCCAATCAGCAACAGGGTGACCCACAAGTGACTTATCTACCAAATTTTGTGAAATTCGACCCATTAGTTTTTCAGCTAGAGTGGAAGAGTGGATAAAAGCTTTTGCGGGTCATTTCGCAAAAAAAAAAAAAGGCGGGTTCTTTTATTCCAAATCGTACCCAAAACTAATCAGCATCAGATTCGCCCACAAGTGACTTACCTACCAAATTTTATGAAATTCGGTCTATTGGTTTTTTAGTTAGAGTGGATACAGAATCTGCATAGACACACAGGCAGACACATACATACAGACGTCACGCTAAAAATAGTTTTTTCGTATTTTAGAGGTCTCGAAACGTGTAGATTCGTCAAAAACTCGAGTTGCGATTTTCGGCATGATTCCAATACTTTCCCTATACATTACCATGTATTGCAGGGGAAGTAAAATCATTCGAAGGAATTTCTTAAAATTTGATAGTTAAGTCAGCTGTAGGGTAATTGACGTTGATTATATTTTGGTCTGATTATGAAATATAGAACAGACCCATTTTGCAAAACTATCCCGCATAAATAGTCAAAATCTAAAATAAAAATTAAATATGGTTGAATGTACCAAGTATGTGATTTATAACGACGGAACGAATATGACCAAAAGAACAAGTATACTCTGGGGCGAACCGTTTAAGAGATATTTAAGTTTATGGCATTTTAAAGAGCTGGTGACGTTTTAAAATGCGCAAAGTTGCCAAAGGAGAAAAATGTGTTTAAGCTACAAAATGGATATAATTTCAAATAATTAGTCATGTTAGCTTGTGCAATTTAACGAAATTTAATGGATTAAATTTAGTTCTGCAGGGATAGTCACGTGCTGTTCGCAATTTAATTTCTGTAGGGATAGTCACGTGCTGTTCGCAACAGATTTTGTTTCTATGGCGAAATAATGACAATTGAAGGATTTGCTGCAAAACGGAGGTAGCTCCATCCTAGAGAAGTTTGGAGTTACATGTACTATCTTGTAGCAAAAAAAAAAAAAAAAATTCATTTGGTGCAATATGTAGATCTATCTGATCGTTAGTTCTCGTGTTTTTCAACAGATGGAGCTGCCAGTGTCGTTAGTTTGTTGCAAGATAGAGGTAGCCCCTGGAGTTACCTCCCTTTTCCCTCAAACCAATTAGCAGAATTTCTTTGCCAATGGCGCGTGGTTGTTCACAGAAAGGTTACAGAGCATTTATCAACAGCGGAGTGTTTTTGGTCGTGTCTTGTGTTTTTGGTTCTAATAAACATAATACTGTATACTATTGTTTTAAGACCAATGAGTGATTTCGAAGAGGAAAGACGATTTAGCTCTGTGATTTATTCAAGCCTGTTGAAGGAGAGGAAATCACTTTCAGCGAAGATGATGGAAACAACAATAGCATTCCCATTAGGCAAAGACGGAAAGTTTATCGTAATGGAATGTAGATTTTTCACTTATGAAAAAACTCACATCGATGCAGGAAACATCGTATGTAGTGAGAATGTTGAATTACTCAACAAAACAGTAAGAATATTCAACAATCAAAGTAGTACCCCTTTAATGTTGAACAACCTTCAGCAAGCATACTCCCACTCCCTACTGCCAAAGACTGCAAAATAAAAAGATGTAATGGAGCTAGCCCTTAAATATGTAGTTTTATGATGGACTACAACCAGATAACGCACCAGATGAGCCAGATGTAACAGAAGGGGAATGCGACGATTGAAAAATGTAATTGTATTTTCTTTAAATAAAATATTATGATAGCAGATTGTATTTTTTTGTGAAATCTTTTTCCTAGAAGTAGATTGAACATCCATTTTGTGGCAAGAAAGAGGTAGCTCCAACAATCACACAAGTATCGCATCATCTGGAAGATATATTTTTGAGTGAAAATACTGTACTAATATGTAAGAACAATAAGGAAATTCACCAAAAAGAATATTTTCACACAACTTAAAATTTTGAATTTTAAAACGTTTTTTTACGGTTTTCTGAAAGAAAAAATTTTTTTTTTTGCGACCCAGACCGCGCCCCTTACCAACAAAGGGCTTCAAGGGGGGAAAGCACGACCGGGAAAAAAAATCCAGTTTACAAAGTCCATATTAACAAACTTATCTTAAACCAGTGTCCAAAAACAAATTCACAACCAAATATTCCAATCCACCTACAAAGACCGCTTACCCACCATAATGAACATAGTTACGAGAGGCCACCTACTCCTCAGAAAACGCGGGCAGCCTCTATACCGAACAAGAGTAACCTTCATCCAAATATAAGCCAAATTTGGCATTGGCCTCATGGCAATTTATACACCTTTCCCTATTTGGGCATTCCCCGCCTACGTGTACATCGCTGCATTTAAGACAAAGTGGGTCCCTTGCACATCTCGTACTGGTATGACCCAGACGGCCACATTTCATGCATAGAAGTACGCTATTAAATTCTCGAACAGGGAAACGTCCCATTCTACAGAAGAGGCGACCAAGATTAATAACCTCTTTAAACAAACTGGGAGCAACATCCAGGACCCAATGCCGTCCCCCTCTGGCCTTTATATTAAAACAGATCTTCAAGTCGTCTCCATTCTTGAAACAGTCATTTTGATCCAAAATACCATTCATTTCTGAAAACTTGAAAAATTGGAGCCACCTTCTTTTTGCAGCAGGCCCTTCAATTACTAGAACAATAGTGTTGCGAACGCACAATTTTCCTTAAGACGCCTCCTCCTTCCTCTGACTCAAAGGCCAGGGGAAGAAACCACAGTCCATGACGTCAGTATGACGCGTGGATGACGTGAGTGACAATTTATCGCCAATTTGGAGACTTCCGGAATGTTCCAGAAACTTCTCGATATAACGATGATTCTTTGAGATATAGAGATTCCCAGAAGTTTCCATGGGGAGACTATAAATTGGAGTCATCATTGAGTATGAGAGTTCAGTTGACGTGTTGAGAATATATGAGCTACAGTAGTCTGCGACTTTTGTCAATGTTTTGAAAATAGTAGCGGTTGTTTTGTGAAATTATTTTTGCCAGTGTCTTGAGAATATTATTGTTTATTTTGTGTAATTAGTGAAGCATTTAAGCGCTGTTTGATTGTATGTTGTTCCTGTTTATTTTGTGCTTGTGGATAAACGTAAGTTATCCAGAAACAGGACTCGCTCTTGAATCCTGCGCATTCACCCACGATTCTAGACGATACGTTTGTAACAATACTAATATAATCTAAGAGGCAAAATGATATGAAATTAAAATACTTTATTAGTAACAGCATAAAAAGTGGATTAAAAGTACCAACCGATTTCGGTTGTAAACGATAGTCTTTGTTTTCATGATAAACATTCAGGAATGGCACCAGTAACAACAAGAAGATATCTATCGCATTTAATAAAATGTTTATTATATTTTTAACTGTATTTTAATTGCAGATTACTTTGAACAGCGATTTGAGCTATATCTTATAAGATAAAATAATAGTTTGGATAAACAGTATTAAGTTAGTGTACCTTAATTTAAATAAGTTAAATTCATCCACTTCATTGGCGTGACAGAGCTGTTACCCATCTGAAAAAAAAAGTGGAATTAAAATAAATTAAACGATAACTTGCGAATGATTTCTCAAAAAACAGCACATTGTTATTATTTTGGTGGCGATTATTGTACAAATTGAACTAAAAATATGGAGTACGAATCTATGAAAATGCCAATTGGAGTTTCACACCAAATATTTCATAATATTTCTTAGTATTTCATAAAGTTTTATAGATTATATGTGAAAATTTTCAATAGCAAATAACTCTATATACTTGATAGCACTTGAAAGCACTTACGTTACAAAGTAGCCATTTTTACTCACGCGACACATACATTCTTTATAAAATTTCTGAATGTCAAAATCCGTTTCAAATTTTAGCATAAAAATGGCGCACATTTTATTGATCTGTTAAACATGGAAATTGCGGTCTTCAGTTCCTATCACTGTACGTTGACTAATTTTTAGCGTTCTCAGACATTTTAAAATATATATCAATTAATCATAGCATTACTTTCCAATAGTTTGATTCGAAGATAAACCACCAAACGATTTCGGTATTTGAAATGTAACTCGGTTACCGCAGTTACCACAACGGTATCAAAAACTGAAAATAAATTCATTGGTAAAATATAATACAAAATATAATGTGGAAGCACATGACTTTCGCTGCAGACTCATATTCGCGTTCTCTTTATTTCTTCAATAATTCATTGAGTTTAATTGAACAAAATAACAACCACAATAATTTTAAATTACACTGAATATGCACTGTTTATTCAGTTTTCGTTTTCATTTGGTAATTGGATTTATTTTCAAAGAAGACGAAGCGAAAATGTGGAAAACACTAAAATATCTCAAGAACGGCTATAGACCTAGTGTAATGGGGTTGGTCCTATTATTTTTATCGTGAAAAATTACTTATAAAACAAGCATTTAATTGATATATTTGAGCATACGTAATGTTTTGTTTTATATTTTGACGATTTTTCCGGGCCATTTTGTAAAAAGGCAGGTTATTTTTTTCCGAATCGCACCAAAATCTAATCATCACTAGAGTAACCCACAAGTGACTTGTTTATCAAATTTTGCAAAATTTGTTCTATTAGTTTTTCAGCTAGAATTGGGTCCCTTAGTTTTGAGCTAGAATGGATACATACATTGGACAGACAGACACACACACACAGAAGTTACGCTAAAAATAGTTTTTTCGTATTCTAGAGGTCCCAAAACGTGTAGATCCGCCGAAAACTCGGGTTGCGATTTTCTGCATGATTCCAATATTTTCCTTATACATTACTATGTATTGCAGGGAAAGTAAAAAATGTGATGTGGGCAGCACATGACTTTCGCTGCAGACTCAAATTAATTTTCTCTATATTTCATAAATAAATCATTAAATTGAGTTTAATTGCATTAAATAACACGCATAATTAATTGAATGTACACGAATTGAATATACACGAATGTAATTTTGTGTGCACGATAACAGCCACAAATATTACTGGATTTTCATGAAACTTTACATCCGGCTTTGTTATAAAAAAAATCTAGAATTAGATAAAATTTTTTTGAATTTGAGCGAAAACTTTTTATTTTATTCGAAATTTTATATATCTTTAACATGGCAGCATAGGATAACATTTGACATGATCATGCATAAAAGGGTTTATTTACGGCTCATGATGACGACACTTAATAGTTTCAATCATTGTTGTGAAAAATATCAGTGAAATAATTTTTATTTGCTTGTGACGTCAGTAGCGCTGCTGGTGGGTCAATTTCTCCCCCGGGGGGTACATTGCTAAGTATGGTATCAATCGAAATATTTTTTCCAGCCCTTTAAAGTGGAGGGTAACACGTTATAGTTGTAATCATTTGGACCCATGATACCGATTTTTCAAATATTTTCTTGTAAAATTTGTAAAAAAAAATCTGATGTGGACAGCACATGACTTTCGCTGCAGACTCAAATTCATTTTTTCTTTATTCCTTTAATAATTCATTAAATTGAGTGCAATTACACAAAATAACACTAAATTTGCATTTTTAATTCAATTTCTGTTTTTATTTGGTAATTGGACATTTTTCTAAAAGTGGCATAACTAAATGAGAAAATTCTCAAATATCTCGAAAACGGTTAGTCCTAGAGTAATAGAGTTGTTCTTATTCTTTTCCTCATACAAATTTACGTATAAAACAAGCATTTAATTGATATATTTGAACATACGCAGCTTTATTTTATATATTGGCGATTTTTGAGGGCCATTTCGTAAAAAAAGGCAGGTTGTTTTTTTCGGAATAATACCAAAATCTAATTAGCACCAGAGAAGTTTCTCTTGTTCTCTAAAACTGGCCAAGTCGGAGATAGTTCGCCAAATTTGTCGCTAAGGTCACCAACTCAGACCCCCAGATAATAAAAATGGCTGCTTGCAAATGTCATTTTTCTTTGGGGACAGGCAATCTGACTTGAAGATATTTTAAATACTCGTAAATATACTTTATCTATACAACTGTACTTGGAAATAAAAATTATCACTTCATGTCAAAATGTAGATTTATAAGTAACACTTCCCTATATATCGCATAGTGTTTAAGCTTAAAACGATCGAATACATATCTGCAAACTTAAATCTGACATGCCAACAAAATAATCAGAATAATCTATTTATACCGACTTTAGCACATCAAAACATTTTTAGCTTAATGCAATCACCTCTTTAAGCGCGTTTCATAAATTTTCTGTTCGACTGTCTTTAGAACCTCATTAGCTTATATTCCGCTGCCATTTTCAGATACACGAATCCGCAATAAATTCAAATACGTCTTCGAAAGATATAATTAAGATAATCGCCATTATTGATACGAAAATTCTGTCAGACTCTCGCAGATGTTTGGAATAAATGCGTGCAGAGCGTTTTCGCAGATTGTCAACTCCTGTAAACGAAAGTATCACTTACCTCAGCTTTCAAAACATTATTGGACCGTTTAGTTTAGCTGCCTTGAGACCAAATTCTGTCATGGGATCTAACTTGATTAAAGATTAGAGTGGATAATTAATGGCCCTGGAATTTTATAAGCTTGGTGGCAGGTAGTAGTTAGACGAGTGTAACGTGGGTTTGGTTGGGCGTGTGTTTGAGGCCGGATAATGCAATATGCGTCTTTGAAATGAATGCTAAAATACAGTAACGCGCATAAACGTTATACACTTAACGATCTAGCTTAACGGAGGTATTTTAAAAGTGATGTAAGTTGTACATTAGGATTTTCTAATGGGAATTGATATCAACCATCATATTTTTACTTTCCCTGCAACACATGGTAATGTATAGGGAAAGTATTGGCATCATGTCGAAAACCACAACTCGAGTTTTCGACGGATCTACACGTTTCATGACCTCTAGAATACGAAAAAACCATTTTTAGCGTGACGTCTGTGTGTGTGTCTGTGTGTCTGTCTGTGTGTCTGTCTGTGCAGATATTTTATCCACTGCAACTAAAAAACTAATAGACCGAATTTCACAAAATTTGGTAGATAAGTCACTTGTGGGCGAGTCTGGTGCTGATTAGCTTTGGGTACGATTCGGGATAAAAGAACCCGCCTATTTTTGCGAAATGGCCCGCAAAAGCTTGTATTCACTCTAACAAAAAACTAATGTACCGAATTTCACAAAATTCGGCAGATGAGTCCTTCGTGGGTCACCCTTGTGCTGATTAGATTTTGGCATGATTCGGAAAAAAATAGCCTGCCTTTTTTTGCAAAATGCCCCGCAAAAATCCTCAAAATCTAAACTAAAGAACTGCGTATGCTCAAATATATCCATTAAATGCTTGTTTAATACGTAATTTTTAGAGAAGAAAAGAATAAGACTAATCCCATTACATTAGGACTAGCCGTTCTCGAGATATTTTAGTTTTTTGTATTTTCTCTACGCCACCTTTGAAAATAAGTCCGGTTACCGAATGAAAACGGGAATTGAATTAAAATTGAATTAAATTTAAATAAAATAAAGAGAATATGGACATAAGTCTGCAGGGAAAGTCATGTGCTGCTCACATCCGATATTTACTTATCAAAGTTACTAGGAAAGTTCTCAAACACTGCAATAATATTTTAAAGGAAAATCAGTGGCTGATGCGCTAGGTCCATCCATGGTAAAGTAGCCATTGGTCGTTTGAATAAAAGAGATTGTAGCGCTTCTGGAAGGTAATTAAACGAAGTTAGGATAGCGAAGGTAATTAAGCGATGTAGAAAAAAAAGCTAATAACGAAGTTGTAAAGCATTGTTCAATGAGTAGTTTCTACTGCAGCTACACCCCGGCAGGGTCGCCCATACATTGGACCAGATATCACTAGAGTGAGGGGATTCGCACCGCCAATATTTTTACTTTCCTTATATACATAATGTATGAGGAAAGTATTGTGACGGGGTCGAAAATTCGAATTCGAGTTTTCGACGGGAGAGCACGTTTCAATCATCCCTGATCACGAATCAAGCACTTTTGAAGTGATGTCTGTGTGTGTGTGTGTGTGTGTGTGTCAGTGAGTCTGTGGAGACGATAACTGACGAACGAATGGACCGATTCGAACGAAATTTGGTACAAAAATCACGATCCGTAAACACTGGAAGCCTATTGTTTTTAAACGTAATCGAATGTTCAGACCCCCCTCAATTTCCGAGTGAAATTTTGAAAAAAATCGTCTAAAAATCAAAACCTCTAATAAAGTTACGCAAATAGAAATTTCTTATCTAATTTTTCATTAGAAAACGATTGACATAAATTTTAGAACGCTAACATGAACCGTTCTCGAGATATTGCACATTTTTAAAAAAAGTTATCAAAAAGTCATATAAAATTAAAAAAAAATATATTTCCTATTGAGAAACATGTTTACTTTTCATATGTAGTACCATGCGATAAATTTAGTGACATCATTCTCGTGGATCTAGCTCCTTCTTTTCTTGAGAAAAGATACTTCGAGTGATATTTTTGTATTTGAACGCCAATAGTCATTTATCTGCTATAAGAAGAACTTATTTCTTCGTCAGTAAAGCTTGGCGAGATTTTGGCGCCGAATTTGGTGGAATGTCGCCAACTTGACGACTTTTTGAAATGTTGTCAAATTAACGAAAATCTCGCCAAATGGATTAAAATGACGCTAAATCAATGAAAATGACGACTAATTGTGGAAAATTCAATATCTTGGAAAGAATATAAGTATCAATTATAAGAAAAACCTATTTTTTTTTACTGTAAAAGTAGTAAATTCATTTCATTATATAAGGAAAGTCATGTTATAAGGAAAGTCATGTGTTGCCCACATCAGATTTTTTTTTTCGAAGCTGGATGAGTTATGAAAAATTGACAAAAAAGGAGAGCATAAAATATAGAGGGGGGCGTGATAAATGTTTTTAGGAGGCCGTGGTACAGGGATATTGTTTGTGACACTTACAACTTTCAAGTTAGTTGATTACTTGGGATGATGGCGAGCCCACCCTATCATCTGGGGGAAAAAAGGCCTTGTCGTATCGTAGATAGTTATATGTCAATACTCCAGACGCACTTGAAATTATTGGTCATCTGATAATGTCCACTAAAACAAAAGTTCCGAATCGTTGTACGTTTTCTCCAAAGAATCTTACATAGTCTTAAGGGGACGGTGGACGTTTAATTTTTTTTATTTATTTATTAACTTAGAAACATGAAAATTTGTATAAATATTCTTAACATTACTATATAAAATACCATACAATTTTTTTCAATTTTGTTATACTTTTGTATTTTCTCTTTAAATTTAATTTTTTTTAACGAACATTTGAAAATGCTCTTTACGTGCCATTTGTTCACATTTTTGATTCATTTTACATTATGATCACTCAAAAACACATTATGAACAAATATGGGTATTCATTTTTAATTCCCTTAGAAAGTTAATTTTTTAAAAATATTTTCCTGCATTAAAACTTAATTTTCAACATTTAATTGGGTTATTTTTCACTTTTAATTACCTTAATAAAGTTCAATTGTAAAATGCATACTCAGTTTCATTAAAAAGAATGAAAAGTGTCTTCTTCCCAAATTTCATGCATCTCAAACAAAAATTAAGACGCATGGAGCATTTTAAAAATGTAAAACCTTTGAAAATTCCGTTTCGAAAAAAATGCATTTAACCTTTTGCTTGCATTTAACCTTTTGCCCTTAAGCATTGCACCTGCTGCAGCAGGTGCAATGCTTCTGCCGGCGATTTCCATGGACGCCAATGTCTGCAAAGGGGGGTCGAACTGTTTGGGATAGGGTATGTCAAATACCTGTCTTTTAGGGAAGTTCTTCATTTGGGATGGATGCTGTACCACCCGTAAGCAACAGGTTAAATGTGTAAAATAATGTTATATATTAAAACTGTTTTTAGTCGATTTTTCTCATTTCAACGTCCATCCCGTCCCCTTAACTGAATCATAAATTTCCTAGTCTCATTACCTTTCCATCTGTTGCTAGTTTCTAATAAGTGATAATTTAATGAATATAAATCCGCCTTAGGAAGATAAATTATGGTAAAACCAATGCACACGAGATAATTGGCACGGGGATATTGTAAAACATCCGCAAATGTTTGTAATAAATTCACAGCGTGCACATTTTAGCAAATTGTCGGTTCATATAAATGAAAATAACATTTTACGCCGCATCCAAACTTCATTGCACCATTTATTTAAGCTACCTTGAGACCTAATTTCGTCACGAATCCGAGGGTTAACTTGATTAAAGATTGCTTGGGATAATTAATGAGTCTGGAACTTGATAAGCTCGATATGCGACAGGTAGTAGTTAGACATGCATAAAGTATGTGTACTCTGGCCCTGGGCTTATTTACGGCTGATAACGTAAGTGGTTGGCATTGATACTGAAGTAAGTAACATGTTCATGGTAGCTGTAGTTTAAAAGATTTGTGAGTACGAGTGAGAATTAACAGTTTTGCTTTGTTATTTATATATTATCTTGTCTGAACGATTATTAATAAATGTATAAAATTTAAAAATCGCAAGGATTAAAAATAACAATCTGATTTCGACAGTATATAACTTTCTCTACATGTCGACCACAGACATCACCACAGTCGACCACAGACATCACCACAGTAGACCACAGACATCATACATACATACATACATACATACACACACACATACACACATGGGGGCGCGGTAGCCCATTGGTTAGCGCGCTGGAGTTGCACTCGGTAGGCCCGGGTTCGATTCCAGCCACTGCCAAAACTGCCGCCGTGTTCATGCGGAGTACGATCACGTTAAAAATGTGGGTCCGAAAGTCCTTCCGAGAGGTTGGTGGTAGGGGAAGGAGGGTACGGTCCCTGTGGATGCCTCCCCCACTGGGTTCCGGTCTAAATTGGGTGGCACTTCCCGACCGTCCAAACAGTTACCTTACACCTTTCTGGTAGGTCGGACGGTCTGGGTTTCAACAACACATACACACATACACACACACACACACACACAAACGGATATCCCTACAGAAATAGTCAAACCGTGTTCAGGAGGACTTAAAACATATACCGGCACTAAAATCTTGAATTCGAAAGTTTTAGTGAAAACAATACTTTCTCTATACTATATTACATAGTACGAGTAAAAATAAGTAAAAATAAATGCAGATATTTCCGTTCATTTTTCCGACTTTCTGAACCTATATTATTATATTACTGATATTCAAGAAACGCCATTTATTTTGAAATGTGAGACTTTTGCGAGTTTACTGGATAAAATGGCTTATATATACCCATGTGGAAAATTCACATCAAAGTACAATTGTTATTGAATGAACATCACATGGACAAAATGAAGACTGACAAATTTTTGGCGTCAAAATATCAAATTACGCATCTTTCGTCATGACTGGAACGCCCTACATTCACAAAAATAACGTTATTATATTTTTCGTATAATATCGAACATGAAAAGACAACTTATTTAATTTTAGTTTTCAATTTTATGGAATTCATTTTGATAAATTTATTCAAATAACGCAAAATATCTCGATAACGCTCAGAGTGCTGAAATAATTCGCAGTGCTTTCCTAATGATAATTTACGCATAACATGACTAATTATACATTTAAAATGATTTACTCTACTAATGATTTTGAGTTTTCAAAAAATTGATCTGATAGTCTTTCACATGTTTGATCATATTTAACTTCAACAGATTTTCATATCCGCAGATTATGAGACTCGTACAAAATTTCATCGAAATCCCTTAATTCATTCTTGCAATATCGGGCCTACAGACCTGCGGATACACAGACATCACTTAAAAAACGTTCGATTCGAGTTCAGGTATGAAATAAATAATTTTGCGAAATCTGAAAATAATCTGATAAATTTATAATAAGGATATTAAAATATGTAATATACACAAGATTAATTTTTACTTCCTCATGCTATAAAATATATAAAATAAATAAAGTACTGTTTTCACGACACAAGATTAATTTTTACTTCCTCATGCTATAAAATATATAAAATAAATAAAGTACTGTTTTCACGAAAGTTTTCGATTTCGAGATTTTGATGCCAATATATGTTTTAGGATCTCCTGAAAACGTTTTGACAAGTGATGTCCGTCTATCTCTGAACACGATATTCTTTGTGTACATGATATTTACCACATACATTAATGGAATTTTACGAAACTTTATAACCGGCTTTGTTTACAAAAAATCTTGAACTAGATAGGATTTTTTGAAATACGAGCGAAAACTTCGAAATGGAATCAAACTTTTATATTCCCTTAACATGGCAGCATAGGGCAAAATTTGGCATAATTATGTATAAAATGGGTCATTCATAGTACAATGATCTCGAAACTTTAATTATTGCAGTGAAAAACATATAAAACGATGCAATTTTTGTGCTCGTGATGTCATTAGCCCCCTCGGGGGTGGGGTACATCTCCCGGGGGATACATTGCCAAGTTTGGTATCAATCGAAAGCTGATTTTAAACTCTTTAAAATGGAGGGTAACATGTTACAACATAATTGGGATCATTTGGATTAGCGATATATATTTTTCAAAATTTTTTGTAAAATTTTCAAGAAAAAAAAACTCAAACTACTTAAAAATGAATTCTGGTATGAGAAAGTCGAGTTAATTATATTTATTAACTCGACATAATTATATTTATGTCTCCAGTTAATTATATTTATTATGACTACATTATACATTTTGGACTGAGCTAGTTTTGAGATTACGAGTTGAAGATAGTCTCTGTTGAGATATGAATAAATGTTAATAGAGATTTATTTTAAATTTAATACCATGCAGTACCTCGATGAATCATGCTGTGCACTTCATCAACTAATTGTGCTGTGAAGTTCATAAACTAATCATGTGCTACATTAGCAACTCATGCGCATTTCACCAGTTATAATCATGTTCTGGAGTTTATCAACTGCATTTTTACTAACTAACATTTTGTGCTCTGCAACAAAAGTACTTATTTAATAACAACTTAATAAGTGCATAAATATTTATGCTGTTGATTTTTATGCTGTTATTAACGAAGTATTCTATTACAGAATAATTTTAATAGCAGTTCGCACGAAATTTCATATTTCGTACACATTCTACAAAGCACTAGTCAACGTAAGAATGAAATGTAACAATTACAAGATTTCTATACAAATCATTTTTTCAGACGATTTTACTGCATTATTCACACAATGTATTATAATATTGATCTTATTTTACTAGTGCTAAATCGAAAATTTAGAGTCGTCTAGAACATTTTTACTGAAGGTTTTGAAACGACCTATTCAACAAGAAAAGTAGAATTATCGATAATTAACAGTCTTCTTCTAAAGTCTGTAGTAAAGATTTCCGAAATCGTCTGCTTGAGAATTATCGGATTCTTGTTCAAACGTTCTCTCTCTCGCCTGCGTAGAAGAGTGCAATTTCATTGATTTTATAATCACAATTACACGAAAGGCCATTTTTTTCAAATGAAATAATATTTAATCTCCATTTCAAAAGATTAAACTTCTTGTCACGAAAAAAGTTAACTTGCATCTTGCCTGAAGGAGAATTGAAAGGAATACAATGAAACTTCCTTTAAATATTAAAGTCCAGTACAAAGGGAACTTTCTCTAAACTAAAATGGTTTAACTCCGTCCTGCTGAGAACTAATCAATCACAACTGCTAAGGTTCAGAGAATTATGTAAGGGCGCAATGGTCAGAGATAAATAATACATTTATTTGTCTAACTATATGGCTTTTTGCCTGAATGAACTTTTGTACATAGGACAATTCAACGAAGCTGTACAAAAAGAAAGTCACCTATCTGTGGTAATACTACGCGCAACCTTTCGTACTCTAGCGAAACCCAAGATGAAAACACTATATTATCTCCAGGAACAATTGTCCAGGTCGCTTGTGAACCGTGTACATTTTATTGTCAAGCCGAACAACAGTCGGCGCCTTGGCAGCAGGGGATTTATTGAAGAATGCTCTGCCGAAACCTTTCACGACACAACATCACCGTCGGGACTCACTTCCAGAACGCGATTTGCCAAACAATTTTATTCCATTCCAAAAGAGAATCCGCATGCTTGTCAAGCCAGCGTTGTGATTGGTTACTCACCTGAAGATGTAATAGATCGTTATCTTACAGGAAAATAGTACTTTAATGCAAATGAGGGATATCATAACAAATAGATTATTGTGACCGTATAATTTTAAATTGGTACTTTATTTAATATCGATTGTAACATCAGGAATGTTAATTATTGCCATTCAAATAGTTAATGTGTGAAGATATATATTTCGCAAAAATCTCTTCACAAGGAATACTTTTTTTTACTAAAAATCTAATAAATAAAAGGAAAAATTTCAATACACATTTTAACTTAAATACATCCCGAAACAATTGATGGAATTCGATGATTTTTTCCTGCGATAAAGCTGAGTCCGGAAAATATTCTTATGTAAGTTTTATCAACCTATAGTGAAATGACGAATAATGGGAATTCAAAGCCTGTTTCTGTGTATTTGTCTGTTATGACCGCGTATAACTCAAGAACGGCTCAACTAATTTACATATATTTATCACTAGTTTGTTAAAGTCAATATAGAGCAGATTTATGGTCTAAAATATCTAATATTTTGTTCCGTGTTTATATGTAAAAGGGATGTTCGAAAGTACCAAATTAAGTATCCTCTAAATTATGCAATCCATTTCAGTGAAATTTTATTTAGTAAATGAGAAATATTCAAGGGAATGTTTTAGATTTAAATTTTTTCTCCTACACCTGTCCGCGGAACAAAATTAATTAAAATATTTTTGTCTGACTGTAATGACCGCTTATACCTCGAAAGCGGCTTAATGGATTTATATATATTTTTCAGTGGATCATTAGTTTTACTGGAAGCAGGTTTATAGTTAAAATGTTTCGCATTTTAAACTGTGTTAATTTTATTGAAGTTTTATCTTGGACAATGAAAAACATTTCTGCTAATCCCATAAAAAACAAGGATTTATTTTATATAATTAAGCTATTCTATTTTTCAATTATTTTTTTATTTTCCCTGCAATATATGTTAATGTATATGAAAAGTATTGGAATCATGTCGAAAATCGCAAGTCGACATTTCATCGGATCTACACGTTTTTGGATCTGTAGAACACGAAAAAACTATTTTTAGTGTGATGTCTCTGTGTCTGTCTGTGCAATGTATCTATCACTCTAACTCAAAAATTAATTGACCAAATTTCATAAAATTTGGTAGATAAGTTACTTGTGTGTGATCCTGGTGCTAATTAGATTTTGGTCCGATTCACTATAAATGAACCTTCCTCTTTTTGCGAAATGGCTGGCAAAATTGTATGTATCCGCTATAGCTGCCAAACTAATTGACCAAATTACACAAAATTTGGCAGATAAGTCGCTTGTGGGATACCGTGGTGCTGGTAAGATAGTAGTACGATTCGGAAAAAAAATCTGTTTTTTATAGCAAAATGGCCCGTAAATCTAACTTATCCCATCTAAAAAAATCGATGTGGGCAGCACATGAATTTCCTTATATAATGCAATGTATTTACTACTTCTACAGTAAAAGAAAATAGGTTATTCTTATAGTAGATACTTATATTCTTTCTAAGATATTGACATTTCGTGAATTTGTCGTCATTTTCATTGATTTAGCGTCATTTTTATCCATTTGGCTAGATTTTCGTTAATTTGGCAACATTTAAAAAGTCGCCAAGTTAGCGATATTCCGCCAAACTCGTTGCCAAAATCTTGCCAAGCGTTATGGACGGAGAAATAAGTTATTCTTATAGCAGATTACCGCTCAAATATAAAAGTATTACTCAAAGTATCTTTTCTCGTGAATGGAACGAGCTAGATCCACGAGAATGATGTCACCCAATTTATCGCA
Organism: Amaurobius ferox; assembly: GCA_951213105.1. Lineage (NCBI taxonomy): Eukaryota > Metazoa > Arthropoda > Arachnida > Araneae > Amaurobiidae > Amaurobius > Amaurobius ferox. The sequence goes on from OX578143.1 coordinate 21,301,283, forward strand.
TGATATTACATATGAAAAGTGAATACGTTTCTCAGCAGTTAATAATTTTTTTAATTTATGGGATTTTTTTTATAAATTTATTTGAAAACTGTGCAATATCTCGAGAACGGTTCATGCTAGAGTTCTAAAGTTTATGTCAATCGTTTTCTAAGGAAAAATTACATAAGAAATGTCTATTTGCTTAAATTTATTAACGGTTTTGATTTTTTGATGAATTTTTCTAAATTTCACTCGAAAATTTAGGGGGGTTCTGAGGATTTGATTGAGTTTAAAAACAATAGCCTTCCAGTATTTACGGTTTGTAATTTTTGTACCAAATTTCATTCGAATCGCTTCATTTGTTCGTGAGATATCGTCTCCACACACACATACACACACACACACACACACACACACACACACACACACACACACACACACGCACACACACACGCACACACAGACATCACCTCAAAAATGTTCGATTCGTGATCAGGGATTCTTGAAACGTGCTCTCCCGTCGAAAACTGGAATTCGAATTTTCGATCCTGTCACAATACTTTCCTCACAAAGTAATAATATACTACATATGTTTAAATGTATCAATTAAATGTTTGTCGCATACGTACTTTTGACTACTAAAAAGAATAAAACCAACCCCTTTACTGTAAGATAGACAGTTCTCGATGTAATTAAATTTTTTATTTTGAGGAACTGAAGCCGTTTTTCACTGAAGTTAAAAAAACTATTCAATGGAATTTCTTAAAACTTAGTTGTTAAGTCTCTTGACGGTTATTCTAATGCTGATTAGATTTTGATATGAATCGGAAAAATATAATTGAATCTGTTTCGCGAAATATCCCGCAAAGACATAGCTTTATAGGTAAGTCAATGGTGAAAATCTGAAATAAATGATTAAAATTGTTGAAATATATTAATCAAGTACTCGTTCTCCAGGTAAGTTTTGACAACAAAGCGAATAAAACTGACCCCATGACTATAGGATGAACCTGTATCGAGATATTTTAGTTTTTTTTTTTAATTTTGAGGAGCTGGAAGGATTTAAAGTGAATTAAGTTGCCAAATGAAACAAAGATGCTTTTAAAAGGTAAATAGGATACAATATCGGAAAAGTATCTATGTTATTTTTTACAATCAAACTCATGCATAATAAAATAAAAAAATGGATTTTTTGTCTGCAGGGAAAGTCATGTGCTGCCCACATCATATTTTTATTTCCTATTTCGAAATAAAGTAAGCTAATTTTAGGATTAGTATCAAAATCGCAATCGTAATAGCAATCAGCAATAGTCACTAGACTGATAAATTTTATTAAAATAGACGAATAATTAATAAGGTAGGTGGATATATAGGGTGTCCCAAGAAGATTGAAACGCGCTTTAATTCTTTATCTGTTGGAGATAAGTGGGCAATGTAAATTGCAAAAATGTTGAAAGTAAGGTAGGAAATAAGACTACGTTAATGAAATAGTCCTCTCATTTTCAAAAAGTTACACTTTTTAAATTTTTATACGACCCCTTAGACAAATTGGGCCAATCAGAAAATTTGTATTTTTAATGCAACAAGATCATTAAAAAAACCGCATATATGTATCTTTAAAATTGAGCGAGTTATATTTAATTGAAAATTGAACATTGTGAATGGGGACTCTATATTAAATTAGAAATGTAAATGTATGACATATGACAAAAAAGATAAACCTGGATGATAATACATAGGATACCCAACAGCGTAGTGAGTACCACTGCTTTATATGATCTCTGTCTGTGTAATGCTTTTTTTAGATACATTTGTGATAAAAAATTTTGACACATATTAACGTATTTTTGACCTAAACAATTTCCATCATCAATTTGTTTATGATCCCTATTCTCACGGATGAAACAGCCTTTCACAGGGTACGGAAAAGTGGCATAAGTCAGATTTTTTTCATTTATCATAATTCAGCTGATTTTAAAGATACAGATATGCGATTTTTTTAATGATCTAGTTGCATTAAAAATAAAAAAAAATCTGATTCACCAAATTGGTCTAAGGGGATCGTATAAAAGTTTAAAAAGTGTAACTTTTTGAAAATTAATGGGAGGACTATTTTATTAACGTAGTCTTATTTCCTATCTTACTTTCAACATTTTTGCAATTTACATTGCCAACTTATCTCTAACAGGTAAAGAATTAAAGCGCGTTTCAATTTTTTGGGACACCCTGTATACATTGTATAGACAGACATACACAAAGAGGTTTCAACATAATTGATTCAGGGGTTTGGGAGTGCAAAACTGAAATCCATCCCATTCATTTTTTCTTACTTTCTTACAATAATTTTTTTTTTTGTACTTGTACTATGCATTGTACGAAAAATTAGCACATTAAAGTTCTTTAATAGATATATTTTAAATCTACAAAACTTTTACCTTAGTGTAGATTTTATAAAAATATACCGTGAAAAACAGCCCTTAGAATACAATCTTAGTTCACTCGAAAAAGCAATTATTTTTTTTTTCAAACCTGTGTACTTTGAAGAAAAAGAAAATAAAACCGTGATAGAATTATCGACTTCATAAACTTTGGAAACCGATACTGTTAACGGATAAAAAATAAATGTTGTCTTTTTCTTGCAATGGGCGATAAAAAGAAATAAAATCGTCTGCGGATAATAAATGATCTGTAAGTGATATCAATGGTAATAGGGAAAAAACATACAAAAATAGAGATAACACGCTTGTCTAGCCTTTCGACGCAGATACTGGGAAAATGGCGATAAAATGTACTGTGGCCAAGACGTGACTTTCTTGCAGAACAAAAGCTTCTTTGTCTATTCTATAATAAATCATAATGTAATTTCCATCTATAACTAACACATATGTATACTCAACGTTGCTTGTGATTAAAAATGAGCAAATTCCAGTAGTATTCTATGTTATATTGATCTTCAAAAGGTTTTGTCAAAACATCGAATTTAATCCCTGTAAAAGATGAATAAGAATTCCAGTTCCCGCTAAATTATCTACGTTAGTAAATCTAAAAGATAAGACATCCTGGTCCCGTTTGTAACCAAATTTACAAAAATTGAAATTTCATTTTTTTATCGCATATATCATTTGGTATGACTAGAGACGAAAATAAAGAGAAGAATTATTCAAATCAATAGAATACATGTGGATTAAAATACTGCTGGAAACTGAATTTTTGAACGTTTGTCGTCACGTTTCTTGTTGATGGTCCAACAGGCCAAACCAGTTAACCGATTTTGATGATTTTTATCTTTTCCTTATGATTGAAGGACGTCTTAAAACAATTGAATTTCGGTCACTTTTAGAGGGTTAGAGCATCAAAGGCTTTTTGACATACCTATAAATTGGGACACCTCCTTTGATTGTTTGACCCAGACTGTCTGACTTACCTGAAGGTGTAAGGTATCTGTTTGGACGGCCGGGATAGTGCCACCCAATTTAGACTGGAACCCAGTGGGACCGGAACCCAGTGGGACCGGAATCCAGTGGGACCTGAACCCAGGGACCATACCCTCTTCCCCTACTACCAACATCTCTCGGAAGGACGTACTCACCCACATATTTAATGTGCTCATACTCCGCGTGAACACGGGAATATTTTGGGTAGAGCCTGCGATCGAACTCGGGTCGTCCGAGTGCAATCCCCACGTGCTAACCACTGGGCTGTTCCACCCTTAACTTCTCCTTTGAATTTATCTACGAAAATCGGTTGAAACAGAAGAGAAGTAAAGTACAGAGGCACAGATATGTTAAATATCTAAAAATTTTAATAAATCCTCTGTTACGCCCTATAAAAGACAAATTGCCTAACCGCAAACTTGGATAATCCCCGATCGAATTTCGTATTGAAAATCGCTACAGATACAATTCATATGTAGCACATACTGACAAAAATGTTACATTTCCAAAAATTTAAACCAGGCGTAAACCAGTACAGTGCAAAGCATGCAAACACGAATTTTACTCCTGTTTTATCAAATATATATATTCATAAAGAAAAATGTGATATCCTTAAAAAGTTACGCCAAGTAATGCAAAGTTCAGAAAAATGCGAGCTAGAAAAGAAATAAAATCACTTTTTTATTTCTGTTTTATCAAAAATATATATTCATAAAAAATAATGTGACATCCTTAAAAAGTTGCGCCAAATGATACAAAGTTCAATAAAATACTAGCTAGAAGAGAAATAAAATCACCTTTCTAGCTCTAAGCGCGATTCCATCCAGGTGAGAGCGTACCATCAATGCTTATCACTTAAAACTACAATAAGCAAAATTGCGAAAGACAATGTGGATAGGTACTAAAGTTTGGCGCCCTGCATCATTAATTAATGAAGTGAGCATTAAGTTAAATTACAATGCAGCGCGGCTACACTCGAGCATTTCCCTTACAGTGATAATCAAAATCCTGGCAGGGCGCCAAGGTATAGAGAACCAACCTTTGATCGTTCTCTTCAGAAATTTTGCTTATTCTAGATATGAGTAGGAAGCTTTGATGGTACATTCCTATCTGGATAGAATTGACCTTGGCGCCAAAATAAGTTATTTCATTCTTTTTTTTTGGCTGACGCTTTATTGAATTTCGAGTTACTTGATGGAATTTTTTTACTCATTTTTTTCCCTCATGATTCACAGTAGTGATGGGCGCTATCGAACAATTTTAACTATCGAATAAATAGTAGTAGTAGTTTACAAACTATCGAATACTATCGAAACTATAGATAGTTTTCTGTTACGTAATTTTAGGGGTGGGAGAGGGGTTACGGGTCTGTATTGTATCTACTGCAGTACGGGGCAAAAGGGGGGAGCTAACGGCGGATGGTAAAATCATCTAAACAACAAATTTTAATTATTTATTCTCAGTCATTCTTTTAACTGCATAAAAGAACGGCTCATTCCCTCATTTACAATCTTCGCGTTGCTTTATTTTGATTGTTTTTTGTTTCTAACTCGATTTCGCTTATTGGTTTTTCTCGTTTTATTTATTTTTTATTTTTATACGGTATTTGCACCGTACTGCTTCTTCTGTACCATCCGAACGTGTTTTTTCAAAAACTGGACAAGTAATTAATAATCGTCGAAATCGTTTATCATGAAAAAATTTGGATTAGATAATATTTTTAAATAGTAATTTGTAATATAAAATCAATCAATTTGTATCATTTCTCTGTTTTTCTTTTGTTTATCTATACTTTCTGAAAATGTATTTGTGCGAGTGCAAGGAATGCATAATTATAATGCAAAAGAAATATGCTCATATCCCAGAAGTATGAGGCATCGGTCCTCTTGAAGATTTTGCAAATAAAATGTGATTAAAAATATATTCCTATATTTTATTGTCCATTTTAAACAACATATGTAATAGATTTAATAATAGATAATTTATTCATAAAATTAATACTCACCGTAATTTAAAGCTTAGATCATTACAAAATTCAGAATGCTGGATTAATTAAAAATTGTATTTAATAATATAAAAATATTGAATTTTCGTTAATAGACCGCGCCACGTGACTTAATTCATAAGCTTATTTTCAAGAATTTTAAAAGTTTTATGCATTAATCCTTTTACTATTAATAATAAATTTAATAAATGAGTTGTTGAAAAACTGTGAAATTTTAAGAAGTGGGAATTGAAAAACATTCATGGGGAAAAATAATTTTATGCACTTTAACATTTTGTATTGCTTCAAGTTTTTTGCAGAATGATTATACTTCCTAGTTTTAATCTGATATAAGTAAGGTTAATCACTTTAAACGAATTCATTTTTCAATTAAGATTCTTCATTTGTAAGAATTCACAAATAAATTTTCCCAATTGATAATTTTTTTTTCTATTATTCGTAAAATAAAAATTGCAATTTAAATATTTTTTTGCCTCTATCACACGTCATCTACTTTATTTATTCTATATAGTACCAGGCCGCCCATACAAACATCTATTATTGCCTTCCTCCATATTTGATTTCCCCTTTTTATGAATATTTCATGTTTTCTTTCAAAAATGATATTGGTGGTACGTACAGACCCTTCCAGAGCTCGTCCTAATAATGCAGACAACCCAAGACAAAAAGCTCATTTTTAGAATTTTCAAAATTAACATTCTAAAAATATCCTAATAAAAAACACATAATTTCTTGTTTTTTGGAACTCTAGTCATTTGCATAAATTTAATATATTATACGAGAGTCGCTATAAAAAGCGTCAATTAAAATAAAACGATGATCCCGATACGAAGGGAATCGAACCCGGGAATAATAGACAAACACTATCGCATTGAGCTACAAATACCAGTGTCCTAACAACTTTATTATTTTTTTCAAACGATGACTTTACGACAAAATTAAATTAATATTAAATAATAGGAGTAAAACAATTGCCCTTCCTTATCCATTTATTTGCTCATTCGATTTTTCTACATAAATATCTATTACTTAAAAAAAATGTTTTAAAAATTATTAACTACAATATGTATTAAAATTAAATATTAATGTTTAACAAAAACGCTAATATTTCCTTAACAAAAACGTCAAAATTATTTTTGACGTAATTAAAATCAAAATGTTTGCTTTAAATCAATTTAATTGTCAGTTTTAAAAATCATTCGCTGTTTCCTCCTAAAAGGATTATTTCACTTGTTCAAAAAACTTCTTCACAATAACAAAACAAATTCAGTGATTTTACTTCACCAAACATGATTTTATTTCACAAAACAAAAAACACTTGAATAGCTTTCATAATTATGCAAATAAAACTATCCATCGTCAATCGAACTAGATTCTAAAACCATCTAATGAGTAATGACTACTATCATTTGAATACAAATTAGTAAAACTATCGCTTAATCCGAATGAATCCTATTGCCATGGCCGATATCATTACTATATTACAATTACAATCGTCTAAATTCATTCGAATACTTCTAAAACACTACTATGGAAAACAGTAACTAGTTCCGAACGAATACTATCACCATGACCGATAGCACAGCCGATAGCATTACTACAATAAATAGTACAATAGTGTAAATTCATTCGAATACTTTTAAAACTATCGTACTGCTAAGAGCTCTTCGCTGCTATTGGCCAAAAAGCATTCGAATAGTTTTTGCAACTATCGAGACTATCGAATGATTTGAAACTATCGAGATGTTCGATTGTTTCATTCGAATGAATCCCATCACTAATTCACAGATATTTTTATTTTAATGAGTCAGTGACAAACGTCTTAACCCTAATGTATTATCAAACTAAATCATTGGAATTGAACTATTGTTTGCTTTTTCGATAGAATATATCCTGTGAAAATAACCTTTAGGCCATTATTTCAGACAGTTCACCCTATTGGTAGAGAGTGTTCATCTGTTTTAAACCTACTTTAAAGAAAAAATAAAATGAAAACACATGATACAATTATCTACATTATAATTTCGAAAAGGATATTGCGACCGGATAAAAAAGTATTTTTCTTTCTCACAATGAGATGGAAAAAATATGTTTGGATAGTAAATTACTTTTAAATGATATGAGCGGTTAGGATAAAGAATAGGGAGATAACAGGTTTGTCTCTTGTTCGGTGAAATTTTCGAAAAAATGGTAATAAAATTCTGATGTGGATGATACATGGATTTCTTTACACAATCCCCTGTTTTTCTTCATTTTGTTGTTTATTCATGGGAATATTTTAGTTGTTTAATAGAGCAAAATAATATGAAAAATTTGATATGGTTAGCATACGAATTTTCCTACATATTCAAACATGTGTTTCTCTTCTGCAATTTTGTCATTGAATGGATTTGTAAGTGGAAAAGAGAAATACAAGAAATGTGTAAAGGAGCCTTCATATGGTAGCAAGCGGTGTATACAGAACATTTTCGATGGAACGATTAAGCATTTTTATATTATTTTTCACACTAATTTTGTACAGCCTTACGAATGTTTGGAAAAACCCGATGTGACGTCTCCAGAATTGGAATTGGAAATTCTTAGTAACTTCTTACACCCTCTGAAATTTAATACTGAATTCATATCAGTCATTATCTAAGCTCTGTTTATATCTAATCATGAGAAACATATATATCAAGTAACATTTTGAACCGGAAGTGAAAAATCCAAAAGTTGAAAGCCTAACCCCTTCCAAAACTTGATGCGGAATCCATATCAGTTATCATCTAAGCTCTATTTATAGCCAATCTTGGAAAATAAATGCGATAAGTAAAGTGAAAATTTTTGAACAGGAAATGAATAAATTAACGGAAGTGGAAATTCTTAGTGAACCCGACAACTTCTTCTAAAATTTAATGCTGAATCCATTTCAGTCATCATCTAAGATGTAGCCAATCCTGAGAGATATATGTTTCAAGAAAAATATTTGAACCGAAAGGGGAAAAAGAACTGAAAATTGAAATCTTTAGTAAACCATCCTACTTCCTCCAGAATTCGATAGTGAACCTTTATTATTTGTCATTTAATCGGTATCTATAGCCAATCTTGAGAAATTGCTTTAGAAAAAAATGAAAAATTTTAAACCATGAATGGAAAAAGAACCGGGAGTAGAAATCCTTAGTGAACTTACCTTATCTTCTCCGGAATAATTTTAATTGTTTTTTAATATCAAATTATACTTACTATGCCTTGAAATGCATACGTAAGGTTTTTCCTTATCTCAAATAGCTCAGTTGGTTTACAGTTGGTATCTATAGAGTAAGAAATTGGGGTTTCGAAGTTTGACTTTATACTAGACTTCAGTGCTCGTATTCTCCTCATAAAATCATGCCACCTTATGTATAACTTGGTACTGAGATATTGGCACGCAAGAGAGAAGATAGAGACCCTTCAGTCTGGTTGATTTTATAGAGCTATAGATTTATGGAATTATAGATTTATAGAACTATAGATTTATAGAACTGTTTTATGGATTTATAGACTTATAGACTTTATTGAGCTGCAGTTTGCTTTTATTTTTCTTGTTTTTATTCTGTATTTTTGTGTGTTTCTTTTTGTCTTTCCTGTAGCGTTTAAGCTGTGTGTTTTTACACACTAGCGAATGAACGGCCGTCCAAATGGTTGCTCTATGTCTTCGGATGAGTCGAACGGTCTAGGTCTTCAACACTAGCGAATGATGGGCGCGATATCCTAGTGGTTAGAGCGCGGGAATTGCACTCGGTAGGCCTGGGTACGAATCCCGCTACTGCCAAAACTGCCGCAGTGTTCACGCCTTAGAGCAGAAATAAGAAGTAGAGTGATTTAGCACATTGGATTTTCCTCAAGAACGTGTTCTGCACTTAATCACGTGACTACAGGCAGAAGAGCTGCTACATTTGGCGGATCAATCTATTACTCGGTGCGTTTGGCGATTGGCATCTCTAAAATAACAAGAAATGCTTGCTTAGTGCTTACGAAAATAACTTTTCGGTGTGTATTTTAAGAATCCCGTGAAAACAAAACATATAGTGCTTGATGGTATTAGAATAGGAAAGGATTTTGTACTTCTTCGTTTAGTTTTTGGTTTGTTTGGAATAGAAAATTAGCTTTCTAATAACTTTTTATTTAAAACGTAGAAATGTTTTAAATAATATTTCCTTTAATCTGGATTACCTATGGCAGAGGTGGCACATGTGATTTTCTTCTTTTCTTTCTTCATTTTTCCCAAAAGTGTGATCGTTATTTCTACCAAAAATGCCCGCAAATTAAACTTTTTTCTTAATTAGAGAGATTTTTATCAGATTTTTTAAATTAAAGATTTCTTTACTTTATGATCGATTTAAAAAATAACTTCAACTGTGCACGTGTGCCCCATTGGAGGGGCATTTGTGAACATACATGGAACGTAACGATAAAAATAAATAAAAATTTTCTGATTTTTAAAAAAGTCTTTAATGTAGTGAATTTATAGATACGTGAACCAACATTTATTACAAAAATATTTTTGAGAACTGAAGCTAAAATAACTTAATCGCGCTTTTTAGCAGAATGTAATTATAAACTTGATCATGTGAAAGAAAATGTACTTTAAAATTTTTATAGGAAATGAAAAGATATAATGTGAAGAATGACTAAGCGTTTTACAAAGTGAGGTGACAAATGCATTGCTTTTAAACATAAAAAAATTGGGATCACTAAGAATTGCCTATTCTGATACTGTTCATATGTGGGAAGAAGCCGAAAAATCTTTTCGGTTTGAGCAATATTTGAAAAAGAAAAATATAATGAAAAAACTCATAACAACATAATTTCAAATTTAAACGATTTCAATGTACTGAAAAATAACTTATTAGAGCAAGAGCTACTAGAAAATTATAGTCTAAGGACTCAATATATATCGCAGAAGAAAACGATATTCCAAATTTAGATTTTCTAGTTGACCCAGTTCTTGAATTATTCCTCAAAAATGAATATATTCCTATTGCGGGCAGGGCCACTCCGAGTGGGGCCGGACCCCGTGAAAACAATAATTTCGGGCCTCATGACAGAAAAACTGCATGTAGATAGAAAATGCTCTACATAAATTCAGATTAAGTATTACGGGCTCCTGAAAATTTTCCAGGCTTCCCCCTCTTTACGAGCCCAGAAAGGGCTAATCTTAAACAGTTTAAAATCTAAATTAAAATATACAACAAAAGGCTGATCTATTCTGAATTTGGAATTTCTAGCTGTGTTCCGGCTTTCAAATTATTCCCAAAAAAGCAGTACATTTCTATTGCGGGCTCATGTCGGTTGTCGGGTTACCCCGATAAGGTTCAAAATCCAAAGAATTAAAATGTACCATAAAAGGCAATAATTTTGATGTTACTGTGGTTAATGGAACCTGATTAGTTAAAGCATTAATAATATAAATCACACTGACAAACACTCGACCAAGTTATATAAAAGGAACTTACCATGAAGCAATAAATACAGTCCCTTCAATAAATATTATAAATATGAAGCATTTAGAACGGCGTCAGATATTTTTTAACAGGCATTTAAACCAAATTTTGATACAATATAGTTAAATAAAGTATTAAAACCTGTTAAAATAATTTAGTTGATTTAAACTAGCAACTTCCGTGTTATAAATATTAAAATATATATATATATATATATATTATACTTAAATACAAACAACATGAAACTTATTTAGCACTTTGTAAGTAAACATAGCAGAAATATGCTTAGCTTTTATTTTTACAGAGCCATTTGGCGAATAATTCGGTCGCCAAAACGAACCGTTTGAATAATTTTGCATGTATGCAAATCATTTAAACGAATTTGACTAAAATCCAGTTTCTTTTCTAATAACTAGCAAAAAAGTGCAAATAGTACATCAAAATATAAGAATTTATCAAAAAATAGCAATGTATATAATATAGCTTGCTACAATACAAATCACAAATATAGATCAGCCAGACTGTTCAATAGTGAACTTAATACTAAAAAACTACACAATAACAAAAAATAAATGAATAGTTATACATAAAAATGAAACGTTATGGATCCCACTTTTACTTGTATTTCTGTACAGTTGTAACAGCAGCATGACGAAACCATTTTAACCTCTTTTAAATAGTTAACTTGACAAGCGTCCATTAAAATAACACTGAAATGACAGGAGGAGAAAGAAGTGCTTGCCGGTAATCACGTGGTTTAACGATGGAGCATCAAATCAAGGGTTATAGTAACTCTACTTCGTATCTTTCCTCTAAGGTTCACGCGGAGTACAATCACGTCAACCCATGTGGGTTCGTAAGATCTTCCGAGAGGTTGGTGATAGGGGATGGAGGGTACGGCCCCTGTGGATGTCTCCCCCACTGGGTTCCGGTCCAAATTGGGTGGCTCTTCCCGGCCGTCCAAACAGTTACTTTATACCTTGGGTTTCAACAACAACACCTTTCTGGTAGATCGGACGGTCTGGGTCTCAACAACAACATTAACGAATGAGCATTGTATCAAGTGCTGCTGCTAGAAAAAAAAAAAAAAACTTCGTACTGATACCTAAACGGTATTGTAAACTCTGGAGTACGAAAATGTAACTGATGTGATAAGATGTGCTCTAGCCTGAAAATTATGGGTAGGATGATGTAGCTCAGTTGGAAGAGGGCAGGTCTTGCGGTTCTAAGACTGCAAATTCGATTTTCGCACTGAGAATCACTATGCGGAGTTTTAAGGAAATTCAATACAACTTTTGGATGAAATGTCCTTGATTGTCCGTTAGGTATCTCTATAGTAAAATGACTATGACCGATCGAACAACAATGACTGCAACGACCTTAGCGGAGAATTGAAGTAATTAGAAACACGAACTCGCCAATAAAACGAGAAGGAATAAGAATGTTAAAAGTTATTGAGTATTTCCTAGTGGTTACGAATCAACACTAAAACTGTTACAAATGGAATTTGTTTATTAAAACATGGTTCGCAGACTTATTCAGGAATGATACAATAAGCAACACTGATATGCGCAGGAATTTAGCATGGAGTCTGTACAAAATTCTCCTTGACAGCAAAATACACATTTAAATGTGAGAAAGAATATTATGCGGTACTTTGAAATGCATTGCAGATATTACCGTGTTGCAGCATTGAGAAACTGATGGAATTTGACGGGCATTTATATTTTCTATGTATAAATTTTATGCGTTTTTGATGCCGATTCATACTAATAAGACAATTCTCTATATCATTGTAATAATTGAAATTTTTCTTATATCTCGTTTTGCTCCCGAGTTTTTAATACTGATATCTTAAATTTTTCTCTAAAGGTATTGCAATCCTTTTTGCTTGATCGGGAATAGTCAATTTGTTATAGATAAATCTAAGATGTATACCTAGGTTCTGCTAAGGGCTTACCTGGAAACCATGTATTTTTCATTTTCAAAATTACAGTACATTATCTTTAAATCATATGATGATGCACTAATACATTTTCTTAATTTATACATATTTTTGCGCAGATTACCATAAGTACATACGCATTTATATGTACATACGTGAAATGGGCAAAACCTAATTCGTATTAGATAATTTCTTTCTCTATAAAACGAGGCAATTTATCGGGAAATTATTGGAAGCGTGCCGAAAATCGGTTGTGTTGTTGTTGTTATTGTTACTTATCCCCCGTGGTGAAGAGCGCCTAAGCACCACGTCTACTAGACCCCTGGTCCCATGGCGAAGGGGCGAGAATTTGCAGCTTCACTTTTATTGAGGCACCTCAAGGGCGGAAGTCTGACTTTGCCTCGACAACACAACATCCATGCCCGCTGGCGGGATTCGAACCCACAACCCGGGAATCCAGCGATCAGATGGAAATGCATGCCCCTGACCGCTCGACCACCGGATCAACTGTCGAAAATCGGAACTCGAGCTTTCGGCAGATCTACACATTTCGGTCACTCTAGAACACGAAAAAAATATATTTTCAATCAATGTGACGGTTGTGTGTCTGTTTGTCTGAGTGTCCACTTTAACTAAGAAACTATTAGTCAAAATTTCACAAGTAAGTCTCTTGTGGGGTAACCTGGTGATTATTAGATTTTGGTATGATTTGAAAGAGTAGAACATGCCTCTTAAAGCGAAATGCTCAAAAATTTTTAACATATGAAATAAAAAACTAAATATGCTTAAATGTATTGGTTAATTCCTTGTTTTAAATGTAATTTTTTTACGTAAAAACGATAAAACTAACCACCATTTTAAGAGTAACCATTTTCACGATATGTCAATTTTATACCAATTGAAATTACGGCCAGTTGCTAAATAAAAACGAAAGTTATGTAAAACTGTGAATTCGGTGTCCATCTAATTTTAATAGTTTAATTTTAACTAGTATCCATTAAATGTTAATAGCTTAATTTTAAATAAGTATCTATCTAATTTTAAATTAGATGCAATTAAACTCATTATGAAAGATAGAAAAAACGAATGTGCGTCTATTGTAAAAGTCATGTGCTGTCCACATAAGATTTGCTTTATCACTTTAGTGTTTGAAATAATGAGTAGTTCTAACAAGGTTATTTGTCATAGAGATATTAAAAGAACTTTTGAAAAGATACACTTCACAAATAGAATATATCTCCCAAATTAATTCTCATGGAATAAGCATTATCTTTAGAAAAAGTTTTTTCTATTAATTTCATAGCGTATAATTTGATGCAAATAGATTCTAACAGATAACATATTGATAATAGATTAGAGTCTTTAATTTAAAACCTCCGAGTTTCTTTCTGCTTCCGATTTTAATTCACATAACGTTATTCATACGCAAAAGGAAGATAATGACTAGTTTTTAATTTAATTGCCACTTCCTATTCAAATACGTGGCGTAAAATAAAATCGGAAGAACAAAGGTGGAATCTTAGAGATCGAATATTTTATGCATTTGAGTTGATAATGGGTTTGGAGAAGTCTGTCTTATACTGTTATATTTTAATAGAAAGGAATAAAAATCGCGTTAGATATTGAAAAAAATATACGTGTTTTTAATTGTGCATTTTGGCGAAATTTAAATACAATTGAATTGGATAAAACAATTTTTAATTTTAAGTTAGTCATAGGTTTTATATAAGCTACATTGAATATATTCAGTTAATTTATATTAATCGACATCATTTTATAATAACTTTTGTATACATAAAAATAAATTTAAACTATCAGTGCCCCTTATAAATTATACTACTATTATAATTGTTCATTGTTGTTATCATTGTTATTCATTAGGAAATACTATGAATATTAGTTTTTATGAATTCATATTTTAACCGTGTCAATTACAAAACAAATCTATTAATATTATAATTGTTTCACAAGATGTAGCTACACACGAAAATTTTGTAACGATCTGGACATTTGTTCATCAGAAAAAACATTCACACCTGCATACATACATACACAGAAACACATGCAAATAAACACACACCAAACATCGCTCATATAACAAATAGATTCACACATAACAGAACTCACACATAACAATTAGACAAACAACAGACACACAATATATATACAACAAACAGACACTTACATAACAGATATAACGAATTCCTCCGTTCGCCATCATTTTGTAATGAATACCGATTCAGTGCTGCTGGATACTCTGTATGGTTGTTGACTCAGTAGCGTTATTTCGGTCCGCGCACATAAAGTGGAATGTGCCGACCTAAATACCAGTAACCGTTTCCTTCTGAATTCGTGAGTTCGAATCTGTGAAAATATCATGAAAATATCGACTTTCTCCAAGTCTGGATAAAACAGGCATCGTTGTTAAAGAAAATAAGCTTTTATTAAAGCATGACAAGTAATATCAAAAAGGTTACAGAAAACATTCCGGTGAGGGCGAGAACCTGTGCATCAGGAGCACCAAACGTGCGACCTCTCTCTACGAAAATTGTCTCGCCTCTCTCGAAAAGCGTCTCTTTCATGTATATATTCTGGTCCAAAATCTGAGGACCACCCTGACAAAGCTCTGGAATGTCTTTTTCCAAGCTCTGCATCCTAGACCACCTAACGTCCCCCTCTGGGATTAGTTCTCCCTTCTCTGATGACGGCTCAAATTGGGTGCATTTCTCCGAAATCAGACTGTGATGACAGAGTTTTATAGCCTTGTTTTCCAAAAACTGCAATGCAGGCGGTCTTAAGGTGTATGAACTCTGAAACTGTTCTGAAAATGGCTGAAAATAGGCTTGAAAAGTGACGGGTTCGTCACATGCCCCACCCAGAGAAAAACTAGGGTTAAATACCCAGCTTTTTCCAAAAACACAATTCACTTGCAATAACACTACAACATTACACTCCTTGAGGATCGTCCGAACACAGGTCCATTAACCCTTATTACCCCACACAGCTGTCTGGTACTGAGCAACCGCTCGTAAGCTACATCACTCCGGCTATGCCGTATCTGTTGTCAGAATGCACTCACAGTTTACACATGTTCAGTTCTTATAGTGCACACCTAAAAGTTAGAGTGTCAGAGTCTGCATACACAACACAATTTTCTTAAGTCCAGAGTTTCTGGCATTCTTTCACGGGTTTTTCACTTCTAAATAACTGGTTGTAAAACACATGGTTGCTGGGTATATGCCTGCTATATAGTGACTATTTACTTTGGCTGCCACCCAGGATCTCATATTATATACTTCCATTGCAACATTAAAACTCTCCCAGAATTCCCAGCCAAATAATATAATATCACAAGCAAACCAAAAAAAACAACTACCATAAACACTAATAGATAATCTAATATTACACTACCCAACACATATATCTTTACATAAATTAACCATTCAAAAAATCTTCTATCAAATTTATACTATATAAATCCTACACTTATTCATCCTATCAGTACCTATCTATAATGTCATCAATGAGTTTACCTAATCTATCTTCCTAAATAATTCCCAGTTCCTTTAGAACCGTCTACACTGTAATCTCTCCCTACACTCCGGTAAGAAAAAAAAACCGTACACTAAATATATAACCACTCCGGTAGAATTTGTACACTATTATATAAAAGTTTCTAATAAAAGAAAATCCCATAAACCATAAAATCAGTACACTAATATAAAATACACTCATGCAATATTTGTACACTACTACACATAACCACTCCGGTAAACATAAACACCTATACATAAAATCGGAACTAATTCTCCCTCCGTTCCGCTTTCACGTAAAACTCTCTGCGATATCGAAACTAACGTCTCTTCTCCTCCTCGCTCCTTCCCCCTGCTTCAATCAGCTGGGGGTTGGGGTTCCCAGCCTGGAGGAATATGCTCTGACCCACTTTCAAAACACATCTCCCCCTCCCCCCTTTCTGGGTTCTGCCTTCTGCTATCCCATACCTCTCTTCCACCGTGTGGAAGAATCATCGTATCTCTCCACCCCTTCTTTCCTGCCATAGCCAGGGGTTCGCATCTTTTTGCCGGGGTACTCTCGAACCGAAGCTCTTTCGTGGAATCTCGGAGCTTTCCGTTTCGAAACCAAAAGTCCTCGCTCCTTCATTTCGGTTTTCGCGTTTTCACTCCCTCGGTCCCTAATCTCGTTGGGATATTTCTTCCTCTCGCCATCCGGTACATCTACCTGTCCGTTATTCACCTCTTGACTATCGGGGATGCCCCACCCGGTCTCTGCTTGTTGCAAAAGAATTTCCAGTGGCCTGACTTTCGCCTGTCGCCTCCTTTCCGCCCTGGTTACCTTCGGGACGACTAATTGGCCTTCCCTCTCTCCTAACATATTTTCGGTGTAAACTACATATCCTCCGCATATCTTGGCTCGTTCCTCTAATTTTGCACACCTTATTTGTTCCTTCGCAGACATCTGCGATTGCGGGAACTCAGCTTCCTTTAGTTTTTCGCTTTTTTCGGCTTCTCCCCCTGCTTCTACTTCAAAATTCGAAACTGACCCTCTCTGGGGTTCATAAACTGTTTCGCTTTCATTTGCGCCCTCCGGAATCGGTTCGCGCCTACCTGGGTCTATGGCGTTTGCCTTCCCAGCTCTAGAATTTTTCTCTAATTCCTTCTTTACCTGTGGCGGTAACAAAACTTCCTCTACCATATCCTTCACGACCGCGCATAAAACTTCCTGTTGGGGCGCACTATCGCTCTCCCCCCTGACCATTCCTAAAGGGATATTTATCAGTGGACATTCCACGGCCGGCCCGAATACTCCTTGTAAACGCATAGCCGCCTCCGTCCGCGATTCGCCTGGCGCTACGTCGCTCCTCACGACCGTAATTTCCGCGCCCGAATCCACTAGAGCCCACGCCAACTTACCGTCGACGCTCACCGGTACCCTCTCTAATTTGCATAGCGGTTCCCTCTCCGTAGCTTCCGGATACTCTGCCCTAACTGCATCCACCCTGGCTACGACTCTGTGGTCAGTAACTCGTGGAGCCTCCCTTTGGTCAGCCGCGCGTCTGTCTTCCCATCTCCGGCTAGTGTCCTTAGTACCATTCGGCCTTCCCTGCCTCCTTTGAGGACAGTCCCATTTAAAATGGTTCTTCGACCCACATAAAAAACATTGACCCTTCTTTCCCCCATTTACGGGTCCCCCAATATTTGTCCGGGCTCTTTCGCCCTCGGATCGGAATTTACCCCGTTCCTCTTTCTCATTTTCACTAGCCTTGCCATTTCCTGGCCCCGACGCCGCATATGATTTTCCCCTGGCCGCGAAGTACATATCGCACTCCTTGGCCAGTTCCCTGGGCTTAAACCACCCATCACCTTGCCGTATACCTATATGGGCATAGGTCTCGACGTCCAGTCCCTGGGTAATTTTGTCCGCTACCACTAATTGGTTTACGGTCTCAAAATCCATTGCCCCCTTTAATTTGCAATAATAGTCCCACATGGACGTCGCCCGAGTCGCGAACTGAACGAAATTTTCGTCCGCCCGACGGCTCGCTTTCCGGAATTTTTCTAAACATACCTGAGGCGAAGGTTGAAAATTTTCTAATACAACTCCTTTTACTACCTCATAATTTCCGTATTCCTCTTCAGAAACCTGAGTCAGCAAATTCGCCGCTCTGTCCCCCAGTAAATTTAACAAAATTGTCGCCCTGAATTCAAGCGGTACGCTCTCAGAAGCGAATGCCCTCTCTAGACTTGAGAAAAAATACGCCCACTGGTCAGACCGTGTGGGTACTTTGACTGTTAGCAGTCTTATTATTCTGACCGTCTCCTCCACCGTTCGAAACCTCATCTGCGCCCCTGCCTCTACGCTTACAATCGGACTCTCCGTGTTGCTACGACTACCGGCCCGAATTTTCTCTAACTCCAATCTTTCTTGGGACTCTAAGTTTAACTTAAACTGTTCTTGTTCTTCCCTTAATTTTGCTTCAAATTGTTCCCGTTCTGATTTTGCTTTAGCCTCCAGTTGTTCTCTCTCAAAATTTAATCGTTCCCTTTCTACTCTTTCCGATATAATAGCTGTTAACATTCCTTCAGCGACATCTTCCTCATAATCTGGGCTTCCCAAAATTAATTTCCTTAACTCCGTAATTTTTAAATTTAGCGGTACCGACTCTACCAGCTCCGTTGCTAACATAGCCAGATCTGCTTTCCGTGCTCGTGCCAGAAATGCCATTTCAATTGGAAATGAAAATTATAACTATATATAAAAGTAATGTATTAACACTGTCTAAACCTGACTCCTCTCTATCTCAATACTGTATTTCCAGTATTGGAATTATTATTAAAACTCTATACCTTAAATATACATAAAACAATACATTAAATATCTTTAAAATTCACACTAAGCATTACTATCCCTATATTTTAACTTTGATTAAAATTTTGCCTAGCCCTCTCTGAATTACCAAAGGATCCTGAGCAACATAAACCAAAAGTAAAAAAATCGTCACTCACCCCTTCGCTGCTGTCACCCTCCGTTGTTGATATCAGTTTTCGTCGGTGTTTCTCGTCGCGGAATACTGGAGCGGAATTCTGTGTTGGGACTCTCGTTTTCGGCGGGCGCTCCGATCCTCTGCTGTCCTTCAGTCTTTGATCTCCGACGTTGCTCGGGTGTTGGGTTGCGGATCTGGTGGAACTCTAGGGCTTAAAAGAACTTTCTTCGGTTGCGGGTGGGAAAATCATTCAGTCCTTCCTTCTCTGCGGATTCTGCGTGCGGTCATCGACCTCTCTGGTGTTGCTTCGTAGCTCTATTTCAAAGGCGCTTCATTCGTTTCAAACTCCGATGGTATTTTACAGTCCAATTATCATGATTATTTCACCTGCTGCCACCATTTTATAACGAATTCCTCCGTTCGCCATCATTTTGTAATGAATACCGATTCAGTGCTGCTGGATACTCTGTATGGTTGTTGACTCAGTAGCGTTATTTCGGTCCGCGCACATAAAGTGGAATGTGCCGACCTAAATACCAGTAACCGTTTCCTTCTGAATTCGTGAGTTCGAATCTGTGAAAATATCATGAAAATATCGACTTTCTCCAAGTCTGGATAAAACAGGCATCGTTGTTAAAGAAAATAAGCTTTTATTAAAGCATGACAAGTAATATCAAAAAGGTTACAGAAAACATTCCGGTGAGGGCGAGAACCTGTGCATCAGGAGCACCAAACGTGCGACCTCTCTCTACGAAAATTGTCTCGCCTCTCTCGAAAAGCGTCTCTTTCATGTATATATTCTGGTCCAAAATCTGAGGACCACCCTGACAAAGCTCTGGAATGTCTTTTTCCAAGCTCTGCATCCTAGACCACCTAACGTCCCCCTCTGGGATTAGTTCTCCCTTCTCTGATGACGGCTCAAATTGGGTGCATTTCTCCGAAATCAGACTGTGATGACAGAGTTTTATAGCCTTGTTTTCCAAAAACTGCAATGCAGGCGGTCTTAAGGTGTATGAACTCTGAAACTGTTCTGAAAATGGCTGAAAATAGGCTTGAAAAGTGACGGGTTCGTCACACACAACATACATATAACATGCACACAGAAAACATATACTCAGATATACACATAACAAACACACGCGCACACACAAATATACACACCATAAACACAATAGACAGACACTGACATAACAAATATACAACATACATACAACATGCAGACAACAAACACTCTCATAACCAAACAGATGCACACGTAACAAATAGACGCACACACAAGCATACACACAACAAATAGACAGTTACATACCAAATAAATACACACATAGCAAACAAAAGTACACTACGACGTGCACACAAGCATACATATAACGGACACACACACACACAAGCATATACATCAAATATATACAACAAACATACATACATATATATACACACATAGAAATACAGATGAACACACATGTAAAACAGATCATAATACACATACGCATACACATAATTCCAAAAGTGCTCAAAATGTGTTGATGTCTTATATTATGCTTTATTGTCAAAATATCGAATTCGAAAATTTTCGCGAAAAACTTTATTCAATAGTATTAGAAAGAAAAATATGATAAATTTTAGGTTTAAGAATTTGGTGATTAACAACAGGAAATACCGAACTAATACGTAAAAAATTCATATATAAAAGAATAACTTAGTTATTAAATTCATCAGGAAAAATTAATTTACTTTTCTCTGATTTTTAATTTCCCATATTAACAAATTAAAATATCACTATTTAATAATTACCTTCACATTCTTTTAACGATTAAATGATTTTAATTTGCGTGAAAAGTTACAAATAAATATGTGTTTGTAATTTATAAAATTTTACGCAATCAAATAAAATAAAATCATATGAAGAACTTGGAATTACACTGGGCGGGCTTGCAATATAAATAACAAAGGGATTTTGTGCTTACTAAGCGCCCGATGTCATACTAAAACGTATATAATGTTATAAATTAGTTTATACATTTAAAAATATTGCAAAGTGTTCAAGATCATTTAAGGTTCCGTATCATCACTATAGAAATCACCATTATATCCGCTAGAATTTTTCTTGTGCTTCGAATGGAAAATGTACATATTCGTAATAAAATTGTATTTGAAATTAACATTTTATGCTAAAATATGAAGCTTCTACCGTATTAAATAGAATTTATTTCTGTTTCCATTATTTACATATAGGAAAATAGAATATCAAGAACGCCGAGTTTGGATAGCATTATTTATTTTTCATTAAAATACTCATTAAAATTTTATCGCAACAAATGCTGTCAAAGTTTTTCTTCCGATAATTTCAAATCGAAAACACAGGAGAATGTAAAATGTTTTGCCGAAAGACCTTTTACATTTTAAATTTCCTAATTGAATTATAAAATCTCATCTTCTTTGGAGTTTAATTTTTGCTCTACCGGAAATAAAAGTAAAGGATATTTTAAATAAAATTTTAAGCAAAATGTATCTTTTTGTTCTAGAAAACCCAAAGTAATTATATCAGGGATCAAGAAATTAAATTATTTAGAGTAAAAGTAAATTTTACTCCCATTTGGACATTTATATATTTTTCTAGAGCTCCAAGATATCTTTACCGCCAAGAGCGTTTTTCACTCCCGCTGCTGACTTTCGTGAATTGATTATGAAATGTAAAGGCTTGATTCTGTGTTGAGTGATAATTGCTTTATTTAGGCATACAATTTACATATAAATGTAATTAACATTGCATTTGAAATTTTAGTCCTATTTGGCGATCTTTTCAAAAACGTCGACTATAAAAATTTGATTAAAGTTTCATACGTCAAACAATCTATCTATATATACTAATTGCTAAATGTCTGTCTGTCACGCTTTTTTTAGGCACTTCCCGAATAGATAGACTTGCAATTTGGTACACGGCTCGGTCGTTCGATAAAACCCCCTGGAAAAATCGAATTTTTCGAAAACATTCTATAGAGGGGGTGCCCCAGATCAAAACGTTCGAAAAGTGAAATGATGGGAAAGCATGCTTTGCGATGAGATAGAGACTTCAAATTTGGTGTATGGGTAAACCGTTTAAAAAGGAAAAAGTGTACAATTTCAGATTTCGAATATTTTCTACTTAAGGGGGTGCCGCACACGAAAATGTTCGATTTACCGAATAAACGAGAAACGGCTACTTTAAAACTTGATACAGGCTTGAAATTTGGTATATGGGCTAATCATTTGATGAAAACACCCAAAACGAATGTAGTTTTCTAAAATGTTCGTTAAGCGGGTTCTCCACACCAAAACGTTCGAAAAGTGAAATGATAAAAAAGTACGCTTTGCGATAAGATAGAGACTTCAAATTTGGTGTACGGGTAAACCGTTTGAAAGGAAGAAAGTATACAATTTCAGATTTCGAATATTTTCTACTTAAGGGGGTGCTGCACTCCGAATTGTTCGATTTACCGAATAAATGAGAAACGACTACATTAAAACTTGATAGAGGCTTGATATTTGGTATATGGGCGAATAATGTGATAGTAAACCCAATGAAAATTAATTTTTTCAAAAATGCATATTTAAGGGGGTGGGTACAGTACGCAAAAACATTCGAAAGGTAAATTGATAGAAAAAGCATGCTTTGCAATGAGATAGATATTTCAAATATGGCGTAGGGGCAAATAGTTAGAAAGTTAGAAAGTGTGCAATTTCAGTTTTCCAACATTTGCTATTGTAGGGAGTGCTGCTCACTAAAATATTCGATTTGTCAAACAAACTGAAATCGCCTCCTTTACAATGTGATAGAGGCTTGAAATTTAGTATATGGGCTCATCATTTGAAAAACAAACCCAAGATGAATACATTTTTTTCAAAAATGTACATTTAAGAGGGTGCAACACAGAAAAACGTTCAAAAGATGAAGTGATAGAAAAACATGCTTCGCGATAAGATAGAGACTTCAAATTTGGTGTACAGTTTGAAAGGAAGAAAGTGCGCATTTTCAGATTTATAATATTTGCTACTTTAGGGTGTGCCGCACACCAATATGTTCGATTTTCCGAATAATAAGACACTCTTCCTCTTAAATGTGATACAGGCTTGATATTTGGCATATAAACCAATCACCAGATAAAAAACTCAAGATGAAAAGAGTTTTTTAGAAATGTTCATTTATGGGTCTGCTCCACAGAAAAACATTCGAAAGGGGAAATGATAAATTAGCATGCTTCGGGGTGAGATAGAGACTTTAATTTGGTGTACAGGTAGATAGTTCTAAAGGAAGAAGTGCGCAATTTAAGTTTGCCAATATTTTCTTCTTTAGGGATTCTGCAAACCAAAATATTTGATTTGCCGAATAAATGTTAAACGCGTATTATTCGAACATGTACATTATTCAGGTGTTGCTTATTGTGAGACCGTTGATATTCAACGGGTATTCTTCTAGTATATACTAATTGCCAAGTGTCCGTCCGTCCGTCCGTCCGTCTGTCTGTCTGTCTGTCTGTCTGCCATGCTTTTTTAGGCCCTTCCCGAATAGATAGAGACTTGCAATTTGGTACACGGCTCGGTCGTTCGATAAAACCTCCTGGAAAAATTTTCGAATTTTTCGAAAACGTTCTATAGATGGGGTGCCCCGCACCAAAGCGTTTGAAAAGTGAAATGGTGGGAAAGCATACTTTGCGATGTTATAGAGACTTCAAATTTGGTGTATTGGTAAATCATTCGAAAGGAAGAAAGTGTGCAATTTCATATTTCCAATATTCTCTACTTAAGGGGGTGCCGCACACCGAAATGTTCGATTTACAGAATAAATGAGAAGACGCCCCTTTAAAATTTGATAGAGGCTTGAAATTTGGTATAAGGGCTAATCATTTGACGGAAACACCCAAGACGAATATAGTTTTTCAAAAATGTTCGTTTAAGGGAGTGCTCCAGAGAGAAACGTTCGAAAAGTGAATTGATAAAAAACCAAGCTTCGGAATGAGATAGCAATATGAAATTTGGTGTAAGGGTAGATAGTTTGAAAGGAAGAAAGTGTATAATTTCAGTTTACCAATATTTTCTACTTTGGGGGGTGCCTTATACCAAAATGTTCGATTTTCGGAATAAAGGAGAAACGCCCCTTTTAAAACGTGATAGAGGCTTGATATTTGGTATATGGGCGAATCATCTGATAGAAATCACAAAAAGAATAGAGTTTTTCAAAAATGTGTAGTTAAGGGGGTGGGTACTCCACACAAAAACAATCGAAAGATGAAATGCTAGAAAATCATGCTTCGCGATGAGATAGAGACTTCAAATTTGGTGTACGGGTAAAAAGTTGGAAAGGAAGAAAGTGTGCAATTTCAGTTTTCCAACATTTGTTATTGTAGGGGGTGCCGCTCACTAAAATGTTCGATTTGCCGAACAAATGAAAAACGACTCCTTTACAATGTGATATAGGCTTGAAATTCAGTATATGGGCTAACCATTGGGCAAAAAACCAAAGATGAATACAGTTTGACAAAAATGTTCTTTAACAGGGTGCTACACAGAAAAACGTTCGAAAGGTGAAGTGTTAGAAAAACATGCTTCTCTTCGCAATAGGATAGGGACTTCATGCGCTTAGAATGCAAGAATGAGTCAAAATTTCTGGATAACCAACACGTTTATTTAGAGGTAAAGCGCAAACAGGAACAATATACAATAAAACAACGCTTAAATGCTTCACTAATTTCACAAAATAACTTATACTGTTCTAAAATCATTGACGAAAGTCATTTCGCAAAACAGCAGCTACAATTCTTAAAACTTTGACGTAAATCACAGTTCAATGTAGCTCGTATCTCGTTAACTATCCTTTAACGGAGTAATGGCTCCTTTTATTGAGTCTCTATGGAAACTTCTGGAAATCTCTCATATCTCGTAGAATATTGGGTATTTCGAGATGTTTCTCGAATCTTTGAAAAGTCGCCAAATTGGCGATAAATCGCCAAAACTGGCAACCCTCCTTATAACCTCGACATGTGGCAATCCTATACTAGCATCATGGGAAAGGATACTTCTCGGGTGTTTTCTCCGGCTGGTTTTCGAATGAGATGAAGGTGAGAGGGAGAAAGAGACTCACGGCATTTTGCAAGCTCGTAACAATACGATACAAAACTAATTAACTCCAGCTCTGATGTTATTAACTCTAGTTTTGGATTCATCAATTCATCAATTCATAGCTCCATCAATGCAGGCGGGTTCTCTTATGTTGTGAGATCATCGAAGCCCATGCCATTAGCTTTAAAGACCATTCTCATTAAGCCTCCTATATACAGGTTTTTGCGATACTAAAGTAACAGTTTAAGGCTACAAGTTGTAAACTTAGCTGCCTATTAGTCGACTTCCTGTTGTAACGGACCTGTTATAAGGCCAGATACTGATCTTGAGAATCAGTGGTTATTCTTCTGAGGTCTTTTCGAGGTCTCCTAGCAATAGTTGTAGAGCCTTGAAATTGTTTCCAGAGGGCTGAGATTGTCTATCATGAAATATTTCGCCATCTTCCCACTTCCACCAATGTCGGCCCAGTCACCTAAACGGCCGACAGCTCATCACCTTGAAGATTCTTTCCAATTAAAACACCGAAATCAAATCCTGAATTGCAAAAGTTCGTAAGGAAACATATTTTGTGCACTGCGCTTGTGCTGCTTACTATGTAAAATTAATTTTGGACACCAGTATATGTAAAGGGAAAATATCGTGATGGGGAGGGGCAAATATCCCATCTTCTGGTCGGGGTTGCTGAATGTGCTCAAATTTCTACTAGCCAATTTGGCTGGTACAGCTATGTTTTTAGTGGCCATCTGCTAAAACTTACCGGACACATAAAAATAATGATCAAATTAAAATTTGTTTAAATTTAGCGTAATAAGTATAAAGAGTAAATGTAAAGCCTAATACACATGTGAATGCTCTGATATTATTTCCACAGCTCAAAATCAAATCAATATTCCTAGACGGTCTCCTGGCATTGCATCAGCAAAACTCAGGTGTGAAAAAATTGATATATCACTTGGCAGCGTCTGCCATTTCTGTTAGAAGCATCATTCACGTCACGTTTTCCTTTGTTTGAAAATGTGGGTTTCGACTTAAACTTAAACATCACTAAGATCTTATGAAAAATGTACTCCCCATAATGGCATGTGGTTTTAAAACTTTATACATCATTTCCAAAATTGTAGTCTGCCATTTGAAGACTGGCGACCGACATTCAATAACTCTGCCTCTGGCTTTGGTGGATCAACACGTTTTAAACATCCTTGAATACCAACCAATCATATTTTCAATGATGACTGTGATTGTCTATTTGTGAATCTATGAACACGATATCTCACGAAAAAATTTAGTAAATTGAATAAAATTTGGTAAGTTTATTTCACTTAATAAGCGTTAAATGTCCATTGATTTTTGGTGCAAACAAACTAGGGGCAATCCCTAAATTGTTTAAACCAGTTTTTTTTCGAAAATTGAAAACACATTATAAAAATTTATTTATGTTGTAAATGTCATAGAGAACAATTATGTTGAACATGTAACTATTTTGTTCATAGTGTTTTATTTAAACTCAAATGAAGTAATTTATAGGACGGTAATATATATATATAAGCCTTTCTCAAGATATTGCACGATTTGGCAACAACATATTTTTAGATCACTGTTTTACGAGGAACATCCGGTAGGTATTTTGTGCGGGTGATTATAACACCCCCTGTATACTACACTCACTTCCAAAAGTTAAGCAGAAATTGCAAATTTTCATTTTTCGAAAGCGTATTTGGATTTGAGTGGCTGAAAATCGCTGCGGATGTAGATGGCAGTATGCAAATATCATATGCTACAACCAATCACGATTGACTGCCTGGATATATGCTAATTAGGCAGTCGTTGAAAATGCCAGCATTCTGAAGGATTTGAGGGGGAGCATTTAAATGCTGATACGAAGTGTTTGCAATTTTGTAGGATTATTTTTTATGATATTCGTGTTTCTATGGCTGAAAGAAGACGAATGACAGATAGTGAGCGCTGTCGTGCTGTTGGACGCATTGAAGTATGACAGTCAAACAAACATGTCGCAATTTTCTTTGGCGTTGATCCTTCGGTTATATCTCGATTATGGAAACAATTCCAAACAAGTAAAACAGTTGTCCGGAGACATTGTGCCCGGTCGTCCAAGGGTTACCACCCCCTCTGATTATCAGTATATTGCTATAGTAGCTAAGCGGAATCGACGAGCGACCTCCACAACTGTTACATCCATGGTTGCAGCGGCACTTCGTGAGACAATATCCGTCAGTACTGTGCGTCGAAGGCTCCACGTGAAGAGACTGTACGCCCGAGTACCACGTTTTTGTGTTCGACTAACCGTCCAAGCTAGAGGGACATGATTAAAATGGTGTCGTCATCATGTTAATTGGATTGTCTCAGATTGGTGCAACGTCCTGTTCACGGACGACTCCAGATTTGCCCTGGAATCAGATGATGAGCTTGTAAGGGTCTGGAAGAACGAGGCATACGCAATCAGAGCCCAAGAACATCATCGAACGTCACGCATTCAGAAGTCATGGTGTGGGCTGGAATTTCAATGGGATATCGCACAGAGCTGCACATCTTTAAAGGCGGTTCTGTGACGGCTGCGCGGTATTGGGATGAAATCCTAAACCCCATTGCGAGACTCTACTCTGCAGCAGTTGGTTCTGATTTCCTCCTTATGGACTATAATGCCCGTCTCCATCGAGCTAACATCCTTGACGAATACCTGGAAAGTGAAGGCATTTCTCGGATGGAGTAACTGGCGTATTCCCCCGACCTTAATCCCATTGAAAACCTTTGGGATGCCCTCGGGTGTGCTGTCTCTGCACGTTTACCTCCTCTAGCCTGTCTCAGAGAGTTGAAAACTGCCCTATTGGAGGGATGGCCATTGTTCGAATCTGCGATGGTTGATCACCTCATTGAAAGCATGTAAAATCGTTGTAAAGTTTGTGTGAACGTCCGGAGGGGTCACATACCATATTAATGTAAGTTTTGTTTAGGGTGTTTGCCTTTAAACATCATTTTGTAAATGATCCAAATGTGACGTCATCATATAACTTACAAAAAGTAAATATTTTTTTCATCTTTGTATATAATTCTTATTTTCTTTAATGCATAAACACATCTGCTACCTCCATGTACAATTTTGAGTTAATCCAAGCTTTACTTTTCCATTTTTGTTGATTTTACCGTCCGTGCTTAACTTTTGGAAGCCACTGTATTTACTTTTCTAATTGCTTCGAGAGTTATCATGGCTTTCTATCGGAAATAATGCCAATAAAATCTTAAAATAAATTAAAATTCGAATAAATAAATTTTTAATTATGAGAATTATTAGACATTCTGTCTTATTCTAGTTTCTAAATTAGGTATTTGCAAATAAAATTTGATGAGTATTAGTTGTATTTATTTTTGAGCTATCATGTCCATACCCTTCTATCTCTCATCCCCCTCCCCCACACACAAACTGTTTCAAATTGTTCGAATTGGATCATGAAACGTGCTTATTTGTCAAAATTTTGAATTCGAAAAATTTCTAAAAACAATACTTTTTCTGTAAAATAGTATTAGAAAGTAAATGTATGTTATGTTTCACGTGCAAGTAAAAGTTCACGTACACGGTATTGTTTTAAAATTATTGGTACATTTTTTTAAGCTGGCAATATGTTTGTTACCAAATCCTTTGTATGTACCCTAGTGTACGTCATAGAGAGCTATTCAAGCTCAATAGAACTGGCATTAAAAGTAGTTGGGCTCCTTACTGGGAATTGCCCCTTAAAAGTCACCTAAGCATTATGGGTGTCACTATAAGGTCACGACCTGTAGAGGTTGTAAGTACAACGAAGAAACTGCCACACACATATTCTGTGACCAGTCACTCAATCAGCTGCTCCTACCCTAGGGTGAGTCGAGTGGTCTGGGTCTTCCACATATACTCTGTGAGTGTGAAGCGTTTTTTGCCCATAGGTTCGAGCATTTGGGTCGACATGTGATCGAGCCCTGGGAGTTGCAGGATATTCCTGTCAGGTGCCTGCTGATTTTTGCCTCGGCTACTAGTCTCTTTTTTTAGAGACTGCTTCATCTTTTGGGGACAGTACAATAGACCTCTGGCAACTGTGCTAGGCTCTCTTTGAGCCACCCACCTATAAGTCATAAGTCATCATCTCTCGTGACTGGAACGAACTAGATCCACGAGTATGATGTTAACAAATTTATAGCATAATATTACACTTGAAAAGTGAACATATTTCACAATAGTTAATGTTTTTTAACTTTGAGATTATTTTTGATAAAATTATTTGAAAAATACAATATCTCAAGAATGGTTCATGCTAGCGTTTCAAAGTTTATGTTAATCGTTTTCTAATGAAAAATTAAATTGGAACTGATTATTTACGTAATTTTATTAAAGGTTCTGATTTTTGACGACTTTTTTCAAAATTTTATTAAATTTTTTTCTCGGGGAGGGGGGGGGGTCTTCCGAACATTCGATTGCGTTTAAAATCAATAGGCTTCCAGTAATCTCTGATTGTAATTTTTGTACCAAATTTCGTTTAAAATGCTCTATTCGTTTGTCAGATATCGTTTCCACACACTCTCTCTCACACACACATACAGAGACATCATCTTAAAAACGTTCGATTCGAGTTCAGGTATGCTTAACACGTGCTCCTTCATTGTGAACTCAAATCTGAAATTTCGTCCCCGTCACAATATTTTCCCTTATACATTATATTCTGTATATAAGGAAAGTAATATGGAAAGAGAAAGTATACATTTAGAGCACTTACTGGCCAACACTAGCCTTTAATAAAAAGTAAAATACTTTTCAAACGTCTCCATCTTCCTTTAGAGAAAAAGAAACTGATAAAATTACCGTTTTTATCGAATTTTAAAGAGCGAACTGCCGTGGGATAAAAAATGAATTTTTTTTTCTCTCGTATTCGGTGATAAAAACAGGAAATCGTCTGTTTGTTAGGATAATAAATGACCTGTAAGTGATATCGGTAATAAGACATGAGATAGAAGAAAATAAAAATTGTAAGGATGTCTCCTCTTTTCGGGTTAAGAGAGAAAAATCCAATAAAAATCAAATAAGTTTCTCAAGACGTGGATTTTTGTTTCTTTTTTTAATATTTGTGTAAAGTCTTCTTTTGACGAGCGCGAGATAATAAAATGCGACTATGAAATGATTACTTTTTATTATTTTAACGATGGTAGAATAGTATTAAGAATACATAACATACTGTTATACCGACAGTCTCTTGTAATTATTGTTCTACACACTTTGGGTGAACTGGACGTCCTGGGTAATAAAATGAAATATTGTTACGACTATGTTTTTTTTTTTACCGTGTTTTGTCTCTATTCAAATAATACATAACGAACCTATGCTTCTATTCAAGGAGAAAACATATTTGCAGGCAGCCAGTCCTATTGCGGGACTAAGGGTTGCAATATTTAACATTTTGTTGTATGGGTTTCCAAATTTGGTGATTTAACGCCAACTTGGCGACTTTTTGAAACTACTACAACTATTTCGAAATAACGAATATTCTTGGAGATATGAGCCCCTTCTGGAATTTTCTACGGAGAGTATATAAAATGAGTCACCGCTCAGTTGGGGAGCAGTGACGTGTCATGTCGCAATTCTGCGCCATGAGCCTTTTCTTGTTTTTCGAAGAGAGAAATATCTTTCTCTCCCTCCGTGCCTGTGTTGTATTTTTCAGTAAGCCTCGTTCGAATTGATTTCGCACTAAAAACTGTGTTTTGTCGAGAATTCGTTGAAGTGTCTAGGATTTCTGTCTGGGCTGAGATGCGTGACGTATGCTTGGAGTGATCGGCTGTTACTGGGGCGCGCTTGCCTGTCCAATCAGGAAGCGGCGCAAGGAGAAATCTTTGGCTGTGGCCTCGAGAGACCCAGAAGAGTGGAGCTGGAGAATTCGATGGAGTAGGACGCATCGTGAAAATTTGTCTAAAATGAAGACAAAGGGTTTTGGCCAAAATGGCTAAGCTGGCGGAGATGGGCAATTGTTTCGAATGAAACCGCCCTGCCTTTCTGGAGCTGAATGGAGAAGAACCTGGAAAATTTCGACAATTCCTTTTCAACTATCCTAAATTTATTTTTTTTATTCCAGGATTTCTGACTGTTGATTCCGAATGAGGTTTGAGATGTGTTCCTTTCGCTGTGGCCTGGCAAGACGCTTTATTAAAGCGAGACGTCTGTAAATCCAAATTTGAACTTTTATTTCGGCATTCGGTCGTGTTTTCCTGAACGGAACCCTTTCTACAATTTGTTAAATTAAATAGGAGCTCAGATAAAATTTCTGTTTTCGGAACAAGAAGTTCCGTTACATCACAGGCATATTAAAGGAGGACTTAATTGATTATAATGATACTCTAATTTGAAAGTAGATATTTGATTGACTTAAATTAATGATTAAGAAATACATGCATATTGATTAAATTTAAATATTGATTGATATATTTTATGTACAGAGCATTAATTAAGAATGTTATAATGATAAATGAAGCTCTGAGTATTATGAACAATAATTGAGAAGATAAATATATATATTCATAAATTTGCAAGTCCTTAAAATAAAAATATTATTTGTTTGATAAATGTGCCCTGTGATTATTTTCTTCATTCTTTCATGGTTTTTACTCACTGTATATCATTTAGGATATAATTCTCCTAAACTGGGAAACTTTATTGAAAATGAACCTGGAGTAAATTTTGGTATTTTTGTTGAAGTTAAAAATGTTAATTACAGTTTTTTTTTGGTCTGCTAAATTTACGATCATGGTCTTGTGTGTGGCGGAATCAGTACGTGTAAGTTGGTTCTGAAACCGCTACCACAAATTGGTGCCTGTTCCCCTTCCTAGAGTATTACAGTGAGAAATATTAATTTTTATGAAGGAATGCAAGAAAATTTTTGTTTTGATTGTGTGCATAAGTACTGCAGAAATTGCATGTCGAAGTAAGTCACAAATTTCTTTCATTGGTGCAAAACATTTGAATTATAAATGGGCAGGAAAATTATTAATTAAATGTCATAAAGTAAATATAAAAGTGCAAAAAGCACATAAGCCCAGATGCACCAGAGTATCATTTGTATATTGAATTTTTGTTGCATATATGTATTCCTTGATTCGTATATGACACACATAAATATACACAAAATTCCATATGATATTTAAAAGTGAATTATAATTTTTGAAAACACACACATTTATGAAAAGTGAATACAAACGTTCTGTGCACATACAAAAGTGGTTCGAAGTTCAGGTTAATGAACAAAAATTGAAAGGAAAGTTACAAATTGTGTTTTTTCTGTGCTCTACTTACACATAAATAAGTGAAAGAAAGTGAAACTATCTTCGAGTTAAACTGTGTTTAGTAATATAAACTGTGAGAAAAAAATAATGCCTCAAAATAGTAAGAATTCTCGTGCAAGTAGGAGTAGAGACTCCTCTGCACAACCGAGTGGAAGGAACCGTGTGCCTTCGGCGTCTCCACCACGACTTTCTCCAAATTCTGGCAGATCAGCCTCTGCTGTCAGAGAGTCAAATAAACTTAAAGTGGGAATTGGATCTCAGTTTCTCGGATCCATTCCAGGTTTTGCTGGCAATGCAAAGGAGTCATTTGAGGATTTTTTGGAAAAGTTTCTGCTGGTGGCTGACCATGCGGATTGGTCAAATCGTGACAAAATTTTCGTTCTGAAGTTAAAATTGTCTGGTCGTGCTGAAAGACTGGTAAAATCAATCCCTAAGCTTAACCAAAGCACGAATTTCACTGAACTGATAAACACACTCAAGGAAAATTTCACCAAGAAATCGAACATTGCCAAAAACGTCGCAGCTCTGGTAAATTGTAAACAACTGGTAAACGAAGATGTGAGAGACTTTGCGAACCGCATTGAAGCCGAATCATACGTTGTTTTTCCACAAGGTGCTGTGTCTGACAACGAAGATTCCCTGAGAACTGCAATTTTGCTAAATTCATTTAAAAAAGGATTGAGGATCTCGATACGAAAAGCTGTCTTATCAGCAAATCCCACTTCATTCGAAGCTGCTAAAGAGATTGCCATATTAGAAGAGGAAGTACAAAATGAAGAGCTGGAAGAAATGACAGAAGACATAAATACTGTGAGAACTGAAAATGACCCTAAACAAGAAATTGAAGAACTGATGAAGGAATTAAATTTAAAGAAGAAAGAATTTGACAATTTAAGAAGAAAATTCAAAGAGAACTCTGAAAAAAGAAAGAAAAGACTGAACGAGATAAGAGAAGATTTAGAAAAGAGCAATTCCAGTTTTGAAGAATCATTCATGGATACGCCCTCTACAAGCAGATACAATGAAAATGAATTGGTAGAAGAAGAAGATTGGGAAGATATTCCAATAAAGAAGAAACATAAACCATCAACATCCTTCAAAACTTCTACACCATCTAAAAGAACTGACAATAGAAACCGTTTCAGTCAAAGAAGAACTCCGGTTGCCTCACAGGAAGATGAGTGGTATGTTAAAAGTCCATATCAAAATTATTCTCCAAGAAAGAACTTTCAAACATTTAGAAGACCTTTTCGTAACAGTTTCAATAGAAATCCAAATTTCCAAAGAAGAAATTTTTCAAATTTTAGAAATTCTTTTGATAATTATAAATCTCAAAATTTCAATAATTTTGGATATAGAAGAAATAACAGATATTTTAATAGTAGATTTGGTAATAGAAGACAATTCAGAAGACAGAACTGTAGTACACGAAATTTTCAATCTCCAAATTTTAATAGATCAAATTCTGAATTTAGTTACATGACTGAAATTGAAACACCTTGCCAAAGGAACTTTCCAATCATCTCAGTTTTTGTTGAAGATGTTAAATTAAATGCTTTAATTGACACTGGAAGTTCTATAAACATTATCTATAGTGATGCTTTACAGAAAATTAATCCTAGAAAAGTGCAAACAAAACATACATCCACTATTCTGAGAGGAATTGGTGATCAAGATGTCTGGGTTGATGAGAGAGCTTCTTTTCTTTTAACCATTGGAAAGGACAGTATTATGATTGAATGCTGCATTTTAAATACACCTGCACCAAATGAATATAACATGATTTTAGGAAGTACCTTTTTGAATGAGAATAAAGTGACCATTACCTTTAGACATAAAGATGTTCAACCTGAAATATCTGAGTGCAA
The DNA here is from genome assembly GCA_951213105.1 of Amaurobius ferox. Taxonomy (NCBI): domain Eukaryota; kingdom Metazoa; phylum Arthropoda; class Arachnida; order Araneae; family Amaurobiidae; genus Amaurobius; species Amaurobius ferox. The sequence continues at coordinate 21,335,885 of OX578143.1, forward strand.
TGCAATAAATTATAAATGTGATAGAAGAAATTACAATTTTACAAATGATGTGGATTACAGATCCAAAGACACAAATTTTTCGAGAAATTTTAGAGGATATGAAAATAAGTGTGATAATGGATATTTATTTGAACAAAACAATTACGAGAATGAATTTAGAGATGTCGACTTTAGAGATTTTTATGCAAATGTGAATGAAAGATCAAATGATGAATGTGAAAATGATTTACATGAAATGCAGATGAATGATTATGTACATACGAACAAATCCTTGACAGTAAACAATACCAGTGGTAATGAAATTTTTGAAACAAGTTGTGATAAACATGATGAAGGAAGTTCACAACAAAGCAATACATTGGCCATTGCCAAAGCATTTAAGAAATGTGTTTTGAAACCTTTTACAGAATCATTTGTCAAATTGAAAAGAAATTATAAATTAGAAAAAAACACGACAATTTTACTTGAACCTATCCATAATAAAGAATTTTCTGCAAATAAAATCTTTGTTGCTAGAAGTATACATAAAATTCCAGAAAATGACTTTTTGTACGCACGAGTAGCTAATCCTTCAGAGAAATGTGTTTACATAAATAAAGGTATGAAATTGGGAACTTTTGAAAACATCTATGAATCTGACATTGATATAAATAACAGAATTGACAATGAGAACTGTATTGAAGATAATGATACGTTTGATGCATGGGGAGGAGATTTTGACTTGAACCATATGAACTATGCTCAGAAAACTTTACTTTTAAAATTACTAAATAAATATAAACATGTTTTTGCTAAAAATATGAAAGAATTGTCTGGATGTGATACAATATTACATGAAATTAACCTGGAGTCTAACATACCTGTTAGACAGAAGCCCTACCGTATCCCTCATAATTTACAGAAAGAACTTTCGCGTCAAGTGAATGAGTTACTTGATGCCAAGATAATTCAACGCAGTACCTCTCCGTACAACACACCTGTGTTATTTGTTAAGAAACCTGATGGAAGTTACCGTTTGGTAGCGGATTTTCGGAAGCTCAACAAAATCACGATTGTTGAGAATTTTCCGATTCCGAATATTTCGGAACTTATAGACAACCTTTCTGGAGCCTTGTATTTTTCGACTCTTGATTTAACCAGTGGATTTTATCAATTGTGTTTACATCCTGATGATTATCAGAAGACTTCTTTTTCAACTCCCGACGGACACTTTGAATGGACTAGAACTCCATTTGGTCTTAAGAATGCGCCCGCATCCTTTCAGAGATTGATGTCTCTGGTGCTGGCTGGCATATCTGGAATTTACATAGACGATATCATTGTGGCATCTAAAACATTTGAAGAACACTTGAAAAAACTAGAAGAAATTTTTGTAAGATTAAGTAAACATGGATTGAAGTTGAAACCATCAAAATGTCATTTTTTCAGAAAAACAATTAAGTATCTTGGATTTTTGGTATCAAACGGAAAAGTACAACCTGATACTCATAATTTGGAAGTTGTAGAAAAATTTAAAGTTCCTAAATCAATTAAGAATGTGAGACAATTTCTTGGACTCACTGGATTCTATAGAAAATTTATAAAGGACTATGCGGAATTGTCCCTTCCGTTAACAGACATACTGAAGACCAAAAATAATGAAAGTAAAAAGAAATTTATTTGGACATGTGAAGCTCAAAAAGCTTTTGAAATTTTAAAGGGAAAACTTTTGTCAAAACCAATTTTGACTCTTCCAGATTTTAGAAAACCATTTATTTTACACACAGATGCTTCAAATCACTCCTTGGGCTGTTACTTGTCCCAAGAAGATGAAAACAAAATCTTACATCCAATATCTTACGCTAGTAGAAAACTTAATGAAGCTGAATGCAAATATAGTGTTGTTGAAAGAGAAGCATTAGCCGTTGTATGGGCTACTAACTATTACAAACATTATTTAATTGGAAAACCTTTCACAATTTTTTGTGACCAGATCTCATTGTCATTTGTATTTAAGTTAAAAGATCCTACATCTCGATTAGCAAGATGGATTGCATCTCTATCACAATTTGACTACCAAATAGTACATAAACCAGGGAAAGCAAACTTAGTCGCAGACTATCTTTCAAGAAATGTTGATGAATGTACAAATTCTATTGAGAATATTCCTAGAAGATTTGTATCACAATATAAAGTGATAAATAACAATGTAAATCAAAATTTTCAAAATGTAAACAATGAAAATCAAAATTTTCCAAATGTAAACAATGAAAATCAAAGTTCTCAAAATGTAAACAATAATAATAGTAGTAATGGAAGAGAATTAGAAGTCAATTTAAATTCAGCCAATACAAATGAAACAAATGAAATTTGTGCTGTTGACAATAATGAAAGTGAAATTCAAAATGAAAATAACATACAAAGTGGTCAATTGGAACAGACATTTACTTGTCCTACATTACTCATCAGAATTAAGAATGCTCAAAAATCTGACCCTAGATGCAATAAAATTATAGATCTCTTAGATAAGAACATAAAACCTTACCCACAAACTTTAGTATTTTTTAGAAAAGATGATATATTATGGTGTACACACAAACACCCTAAACGTAGACACCAAGAACAAGAAAGAGTTGTTGTTCCGCAGGAACTTGTGTCTGAAATTTTATGGTTACATCATGATTGTCCTACTTACGCACATTGTGGATTTAGAAGAACTTTAGCTTCTGTGAGTAGAAAATATTTTTGGCAGGGAATGTATTCCCAGACCCAAAATTATGTTGCTTCATGTGAAATTTGTGTGGTGAATCGTGGTTTTAGAAATAATAAAGCACCTATTCAAAAATTTTCAAAATCTACATATCCATTTGAGCGAATCGTCATGGATTGTGTTGGACCATTACCTATATCTAGATCTGGAAATAAATTCATCCTCGTTATAACTGACTATTTTACTCGATGGCCTGAAGCATATCCCTTAGCTTCAATTAAAACTGAAGATATTTTAAATTGTTTAGAGCACTATATGGCTCAGCATGGCATACCTAAATACATTGTCTCGGATCAAGGGACGAATTTTGTTTCTAAAACAGCAAGATGTTTTTATAAGAAATTAGGAATAATAAAGAATACTACTACTGCCTATATGCCTTCAGTAGATGGCTGTGTTGAAAGATTAAATGGTACTTTAGTCAGATCCTTGAAAAATATTGCATATAACGATAAAGATAATTGGGATAATTTAATTCATTTTGCTTTATTAGCTCATAGAAATGCCATACATGCTTCTACGGGTGAATCACCTGCGTATTTACTCTATGGAAGAGATTTAACAGTTCCAAATACTTTGATGGCTGGATTTAAACCTCCAACGTATGACTCTATATATGATTATGGAGAAGATTTACAATTTAGACTTAAAAGAACATATGATGTTGTGAAAAGTAACTTGGAAAAAGCTGAAAATTCACAAATTTTACAACAACATAAGAAAGCGAAGATACCCAACATTAAAGTGAATGACTTAGTGTATCTATACACTTCCTTTTTGCCTCATGGTCAATCAAGAAAACTGAGTTCATTTAATATAGGTCCTTTTAAAGTAATAAAACAAACATCTGCAGTTAATTTTCTCATCAGACATGTGATGAATCCCAAAAATGAACAACTGGTTCATGTGAACAGACTGACTCTTTTACCTCCAAGAAGAGAGGAATTGCAAAAATTTTCAAAACAATCTGCTGAAAATCAAAAACTGAACTCTAAGCCTAATAAACTTACTCCTGTGATCACCGCTGAGAAAGACTCTGTGAAACTGAAATCTGCAGAAAAATCTGCAGATCAAAACCTGCAGAAAAATCTCAAAACAAAAAGACTGTGAAAAGAGTAAGATTTAATTTGCCTAAGAAAATAAAGGACAATGCTGTTCATACTAGATCAAACTTTCATGCTAATAAAAATCAACATTATACATTGAGAAATAATTCAAATAACTTTTATAATAGAGGAAATGGAAGAATCATTTACAACAATAACTACTATAGAAATAGTTATACACCACACCAAAATCAAAATTATATGAGAAATAGAAACACACGTACACCTTATAATCTTAGATCTTATCAAAGATTTTCACAATATTAAATTTTGGTTGAGTTCACAATTTTTCAGAAATTAAATTTTGCAAGAAAAATCTTATATTAAATTAAAGTTGATACTTGTTTAAATTTTTGTATTTCAATATTGTCTTTTAAAATAGAATTTATGAAAAAAGTTGTTGTGATTTTAAAAATTTTATGGAAATCTTGCATTTAAGTTAAAAGTATATAGAAAATTAATTGATTTTTGTGAACCATAATTTATAAATGTTTATATTGTAATTTAAATAATAAGTAAATTTTGTTAATTGACTCTCCTTGGACTTTAAAAATTTTTCGAGAGTCCTGGTTTGATTGACCTTGATTATCTTGTTGTGTTTGATTGTGAAAAAAATCTTGTTTACCTATTTAAGTTCATGAAATAATTGAAATGGTGTTGGTAACTGAATGTTCCCCTAAGTAAAAGGAGGAAATTTTTGAATTTTGAAAAAAGTAAATGATTTTGTTGAAATAAAATTGTAATTAATATAAAGTAATTGAAGTAATTTAAGTAATTTGAATTTGAAAATGGAAAGTTTTGAATTTGAGAATTTTTGAAAATTAATGAAATTTTTTTGAAGATCAAAAGTAAATGATCTCTTTTGATAAATGTTTTGAATTTTGTTTTGCTGAGAGAGGTGAAAATTTTTGGCTGATGTGTTGTTGAAATTTGTTTTCTTGAAATTCCTTTTCACATTGTTGTTTTTTTTTGACCAGCAGTTTTTCAAACATCTACACAAATTTCAGTTAGTCATCATTTTGTAATGCTGCACCCCCTTTTTCTGGAGGACTGGCTGGTGGACACAAACATGAACATATTTACACGGATCACAGATGAAGAAGCAGCTGGGCAATTTAATTTCCCGGTGTATGCTGCAGGACTGGAGTCCTGGACGACAACTTGTTCCGAGCCCACCTAGGACGGTTGTGATGGCCAGGTGGGAAACTGGTGAAGCTTGATGAGGATAATGATGAAGAAGATGATGATGATGACGATGATGGGGTCAGCGCAAGCTGCCAAAAAATTTTGATATCCGTGGCTTCTGAGGCGTGTCCTGGCGTCCTGTTTTGTGGCCTCTGCATCCTGCACGCGAGTATTTTTTTATCTTTTTGTACACTCCCTTTTGTTCGTGGCAACTCGTTAGTCCCCACCGAGTTTGCTCTTTGGATGTGTTCCTGTTTTTTTACATAACTGACGTGAATTTCAAGAGAATTTTTCTCCTTCTCTCTCTCAGCGGACAAATGTTTTGAATGAAAATTTTTGTTTTGTGACACATGAAGTGATCACTTGTTTGAAATAATTTCAGTGAGTTGTTGAAAGTAAAGTAAATTGAAATTTTAAGATAAATTAAATGATTTAAATGTAAATGAATAATTTAAACTATGGAAAGTTGAGTCAGAATAAGAAAATTCTGAAATGTTTTAATGAAAAAAATAAGTTAAATTTAAGTTAATGTTGAATGAAAAGTTGAAAAGTTGAAAGTAAATGTAATTTAAAGTTAATGTATTGAAAATGAAAGTAATTTAAAGTGAAAGTTAGAATTGAAATGAAAGTTTTGAAATGAAAAGTTGAAATTGAAAAATTGAAATATTGAAAGTGACCTTGTTCTCAAAAAGTGAGACAATTTTTGAATGAGTGAAGAATCTCATTACTTGATATGACAAATTTAATTTAAAAATTAATTTTCAAAATATTTAATCTTTTGATGAAAATTAAGAACTGTTTTGTGTCACTTGTGTGTTTTGAAAGTGACAAATGTTGAATTTTTGAATTTTTCGAATTGTTTATATTGTATAAGTTCATTGTAAATTCATATCATATCATGTTTTAGCTTCGCATCACCTGGTTGATCTCAATGTGGATGATTGAGACATGTTGTTGTCAGGCAAAGTGCCTTGACAAATTTTTCTGTATTTTTGTGTATTTAAATGTAAATTTTTGTAAAGGATCCTTTAAGATGCGGTGACATCTTGTCATCCTTTTGGTTTTCTTTTGGTCTTTACCTGTGGTGATGAATGTCTTGGCCCGTCATTCAGATCTGCAGTGTCGTTGTCTTGAGAAGGCGATGACGTCTCGTTTTCTCGCCCAAAATTTTGTTCTAAATTATTTTACACTTACAGGTTCCTAAAACTCTTTGTAAATTTTTGTATTGTTGTGTTTTTGAGTGAGAGAAAAATTTTCCTCACTGTTTTCGGAAAATTTTTGACTCCCAGGAGGGGAGAGCTGTCATGTCGCAATTCTGCGCCATGAGCCTTTTCTTGTTTTTCGAAGAGAGAAATATCTTTCTCTCCCTCCGTGCCTGTGTTGTATTTTTCAGTAAGCCTCGTTCGAATTGATTTCGCACTAAAAACTGTGTTTTGTCGAGAATTCGTTGAAGTGTCTAGGATTTCTGTCTGGGCTGAGATGCGTGACGTATGCTTGGAGTGATCGGCTGTTACTGGGGCGCGCTTGCCTGTCCAATCAGGAAGCGGCGCAAGGAGAAATCTTTGGCTGTGGCCTCGAGAGACCCAGAAGAGTGGAGCTGGAGAATTCGATGGAGTAGGACGCATCGTGAAAATTTGTCTAAAATGAAGACAAAGGGTTTTGGCCAAAATGGCTAAGCTGGCGGAGATGGGCAATTGTTTCGAATGAAACCGCCCTGCCTTTCTGGAGCTGAATGGAGAAGAACCTGGAAAATTTCGACAATTCCTTTTCAACTATCCTAAATTTATTTTTTTTATTCCAGGATTTCTGACTGTTGATTCCGAATGAGGTTTGAGATGTGTTCCTTTCGCTGTGGCCTGGCAAGACGCTTTATTAAAGCGAGACGTCTGTAAATCCAAATTTGAACTTTTATTTCGGCATTCGGTCGTGTTTTCCTGAACGGAACCCTTTCTACAATTTGTTAAATTAAATAGGAGCTCAGATAAAATTTCTTTTTTCGGAACAAGAAGTTCCGTTACATCACAGGCATATTAAAGGAGGACTTAATTGATTATAATGATACTCTAATTTGAAAGTAGATATTTGATTGACTTAAATTAATGATTAAGAAATACATGCATATTGATTAAATTTAAATATTGATTGATATATTTTATGTACAGAGCATTAATTAAGAATGTTATTAATGATAAATGAAGCTCTGAGTATTATGAACAATAATTGAGAAGATAAATATATATATTCATAAATTTGCAAGTCCTTAAAATAAAAATATTATTTGTTTGATAAATGTGCCCTGTGATTATTTTCTTCATTCTTTCATGGTTTTTACTCACTGTATATCATTTAGGATATAATTCTCCTAAACTGGGAAACTTTATTGAAAATGAACCTGGAGTAAATTTTGGTATTTTTGTTGAAGTTAAAAATGTTAATTACAGTTTTTTTTTGGTCTGCTAAATTTACGATCATGGTCTTGTGTGTAGCGGAATCAGTACGTGTAAGTTGGTTCTGAAACCGCTACCACAGACGTGACACGAATCTGGCAGTTGTTTAGTGGAAACAATATTATAATTCTCAAATAATTTTATATACATTGCGTAAAATTTAAAAGCAGTAAGTATCGTCAAATAGGTAACATTTGGTGACAGTGGCGAATAATTTACCGAAATATTACTAACTTGGCGGCATTTTGAAAATAGTGTCAAATTGGCGAAAATGTCATCAAATTGGCAAACTGACGCCAATGTCACGAAACTGGCGGCAAACCGATGAGTTAATAACTAATATTTTTTAATATATGGGCTGTATTGTTTAACAGATGCTAGAAATATTTCTAATTATCAATGCAGATTCACGCGAAATATTTATAAGTTAATTGGATTCATAGAAATAGTTTTACATATTGTCATCCTGAAAAGGGCCAATTGTCAGTGTACTTCTCAATGTTGAAACATTGTGCTGTGGATTTCATACACCATTATTTTGCATTGAAAGAAATAAAGTCATTATATTATGTTGGGAAAGTCATGTGCAGTCATGAACATTTTAATTAGTATAAATCTGTGCCCACATCATATTTATACTAATTAAAATGTTCAAATCAATAACTACAATTTTGAATTACAATTATAGGAATAGGCGATTTCAACTTAAACCATTGGTTTAATAGATGCAACTGTTAATGTTTAATTATCAATGGCTTTTAATAGATGAATTATACAACTCAGAAAAGGATTATAGGTGTTTCAATGAGGTCAAATTTACTTTGTCGCAAGTTTAGATTTGCATGTGTTGGTGTAATTTTAAATTTCCTTTTCTTTTATCTTACTTTTAGTTTGTCATTTATCTTACAGAATAAGGAAAGATGTTTATGTGTTTCAGTCCAGTTTGCTAAAAAAGGTAGGTTCTATTTTCTTGAATCGTACCTAAATCTGATCAGCACCAGGGTAGTGCGTAAGTAAGTTACCTACCATTTTTTTTAAATTTTGTCGAATAGTTTTGATCTAGAGTGGATAAATACATTGCTCACATACACACACATACATGCAGACGTCAAGCTAAAAATTGCAGATTCGTGTTCTGGAAGTGTTTGAAGCGTGTAAATCCGTCGAAAACTCAAATTCCGATTTTCGACGCTATACCGATACTTTCCCTATATATTTTGATGTAGTGTAAAAAAAAAATCCTATTATAATCCCCTCGTCTGTATTTTCGACAAATTTTACCTGAACGAAAAAAGGATTATTATTGAAATTCTACAATAAATAAAATGCTAACCTCAGGAACGACTTTCCTTTCGAGCGCAGTGAACGAAATAGCTACTCTCATTTTCCTTTATTTAACAAGAATTTTAATTTGCTTTCTTAAAAACGGCAATTTTTTTTCCTTGACGATTTTTCTCTAATGGCTATGCTTCTTTGCGTATCATTATATTCCGAAAATAACGTAGATTAAGAGGCAACAATTCCATTACTTTTTACAAAATAATTAAAAAAATAATCTTCCGAATGAGAACTCTTGAATGTCAAGATTATAAGTGTAGCTGAACATTGTATGAAATAAGTTGTAAAGAGCTAATGAAAGATATTTGAAGAATCGATATTTATTAAAAACCTTAAAATGCTTAAAAATGTTCTTTTGAGAACAAAGGAACAGAAATTTTGATACAATGGAATGCCATTTTGAGAGGCATTAGGGCACTGATTGGTTTCTGAAAACCTTTAAAAAAGTCGATGTAAAATTAGATTCAAAGGCTTCAGACTCACATGCTGATTAGTTTTTGGTACAATTCTAAAAAAAAAGAACCCGCATTTTTTTGCGAAACGGCCTGCAAAAATCTCACGTATTCACTCTAGCTGAAATACAAATTGAACAAATTTCAAACAAATTTGGTAGAAAAGTTACTTGTTCAATACTCTGGTGCAGATTAGATTTTGGGACGATTCGGAAAAGAACAACCTACCTTTTTTTATGAAATGACTCGCAAAAATCGCCAGCCAGTATCTAAAAAAGACTACGAATGTTCAAATGTATCAATTAAATGCTTGTTTTATACTTAATTTAATTTTTGACGAGGAAAAGAATAAGAACAACTGTATTACTCTAGGACTAACCGTTCTCGAGATATTTGAGCTTTTTCGCATTTTTTTATGCTGCCTTTGGAAAAAATGTCTAATTACCAAATAAAAGCAGATATTGAATTAAAAATGCAAATTTAGTGTCATTTTGTGCAATTAAACTCAATGTAATGATTTCTTAAAGAAATAAAGAAAAAATGAATTTGAGTCTGCAGGGAAAGTCATGTGCTGCCCACATCAGATTTTTATTTATTGCGGATACTATCAGCATTGTTAATTGTTAATTTAGATTTGCTTGAAATATAAGTTAATTGAGTACTTTTAAATACTTTCATATGTTGTCATCCGGTAAAACATTAAATGTATAATTATTCAACGTTAAAAGCAATGTGTTGTGGATTCTATACATCAATTTTTTTCACTGTGAAAAAAGTAAATTCATTGCATTATAGGGAAAGTCATATGCTGCCCATATCATATTTTTTAAATTTCATTCAATTTGACTTTAAATTCTTTAAATACATTGCTGCTTTTACTTACAATATATATTGTTTCAACTAAGGAATATTTCTGCCATTGCTTTTAAATAGAGATACAGATCATCCCATACCATGTGTCTAATGAAACACAAGTCAAATGGGACTTCAAGATCCACACATTACTTTATGAACTATGATTCACATCTTCTGATATATTCTGCGGAAGTTAACTCACTATTTATCGAATATTCCCCAGAAATCAATTTAGGCGTCAGTAATTATATTCATCTGAATGTTCAAATGACACCCACGGGATTAGGGATATATTTTGTAGCAGTTTTCGAGGTTGTGCGAGAAGAGGAGGGGGAGGGGGGGGTCTAATATAAAGAAAGTTAGTCGTGAAATGCAGAAAATTATTCTTTTTAACATTTGTATTTTATTATCGTTCAATAATAATAATTGTATATTCAATAAATTAATTTATTGCGGCTTTTGAAGGAAGTATCTGAACTAATTAAGAAATGTATATATTAATTCTGTAATCTGTTTTTTTCTTTTTTTAGACAGGGCTTTCCAGATCTTAACTGATACGTAACGTAAAAATAATAAATTCAACGACGCTGTCTATTATATTTAACGGATCTGCATATTACATTTAATTTTTTAATAGGGCCACGGGTTGCTCCTTTATAACTATCACTTTTAAGCCAATAATTTTTTTTTTGTAATTAACGTCCACTATTATAAGCTGGAATAAGTTAGAAGTTTTTATTATTTGTAATTTCTACATTCGGACGTGTCGCCATATTTTTTAAAATTATTATCACTTTTAAAACAGTACGACGAAAATACGACTCAAAGGAATATTGAGTATTTATACTTTAATGGTGAAATTTCGAAATAAAATACACCAATATATTATTTTGAGTTAAGTACTGAAGTAACAAGCAATTTTATAATAGATATTATAGTAGCTTTTTCTTTTAATTTTACAGTTTCATTATATTTATCCATTAGTATTTTGTTTAAAACATCGTTACTAAGTATTTACTAATAAATAATTGCTAAATATCTACTGTTTGAATGTTTTATTTTTTTAAGTAAATAACTTTTAAAATATTTCTGGTAAGCGTCATATGAATTTTCTCTATTTTTTCCATTATACAATTAAAGAACTAACAATAGCGGCATGTAGATTCACAAAGCTTTTAACAATCAATAAGTTTCTTGTGTAATGGATTGTGTTGCAATGGAAAACTGACAAAGCAATATTTGTTTTTGTCACAGAGTTTGAAAAGCGTAAATGAAAAGTTTGAAGAGTTGAAATAAATGTTGGCAATTATGCTGTTCTCTACAACATGGAATGAATTATTGAAAAGAAATAGACAACATACTTATTCACACTTGATACTTTTGGATAGCTGTATTTATGGAAATAGCAACTGTGTATTTCAATTCTGCAAACTATTAGTTATGTGATATAAACCTTTCCTAACCAACAGGGTGAGAAAAAATACCGTGAGCGATTTCTGCATATTTTTAGGAAAAAGCAAAAAGCGGTTTTAGCGATTAGCGAAAAATTACGAAAGCGATTAACAATAGCGATTACGAGTAGCGCTAGCGATTATAGCTATAAGCCATTAAGAAGCGATAGATTTTATAGATTAGCGATTAGCGACAAATTACGAAAAAGCAATTAACGATAAATATTTACGAGAAAGCGATTAGCGATAAATGACGTGAGCAATTTCTGAATGTTTTTACGAAAGAGCGATTATTGATAAGAAAATGCAACATACAGTATTTAAAACAGGAACTCAAAGATTTTAAGATTACGCATGCGCAAGGCTAAGTTTTTATCTACAACTTACGCACTACACTATTGTAGAAAAACACATCATAGCGAGTGTAATGGAGCTTATTTTTTCCGTTTGAGCTTCATATTACAAAGTCTGTTATTACCATACAGCGAACATTTAGAAGAAAGCACTGAACGGGTTTTTCAGCTGCAAATTCTATTCTTAAGTGGTACAACAAAAGAGTGGTACACACTTTTAAGAGACCTGCCTCATCCGTAAAGGGAAAAGTCTCTTTCCCCATCTACATAGTATATAATGGGTAGGAAGAGTGTTGTGACGGAATCGAAAATTCGAATTCGAATGTTTAACGGAAGGGCGAATTTCAAGCCTCGAATCGAAGGCTTCAGAGATAATGATGGTGACTTTATATATGTTAGTATGCATTTGTACGTATAGTACTATTATTAGAATCAAGAAATATTTGAACCCTATTAATTACTTTCCTTATATACATAATGTATAAGGAAAGTATTGTGACGGGGTCGAAAATTCGAATTCGAGTTTTCGACGGGAGAGCACGCTTCAAGCATCCCTGATCACGAATCAAACATTTTTGAAGTGATGTAAGTGTGTGTGTGTGTGTCAGTGAATCTGTGGAGACGATAACTGACGAACGAATGGACCGATTCGAACGAAATTTGGTGCAAAAATCACAATCCGTAAATACTGGAAGTCTACTGTTTTTATACGCAATCGAATGTTCAGAATCCCCCTAAATTTTCGAGTAAAATTTTGAAAAAATCGTCAAAAACTCAAAACCGCTAATAAAGTTACGCAAATAGACATTTCTTATGTAATTTTTCATTAGAAAACGATTGACATAAATTTTAGAACGCTAACATGAACCGTTCTCTAGATATTGTACATTTTTCAAAAAAATTATCAAAAAGTCATATAAAATAAAACAAAATATTTCCTATTGAGACACATGTTCAATTTCCATATGTAATACCATGCGATAAATTGGGTGACATCATTCTCGTGGATCTAGTTCGTTCCATTCATGAAAAAAGATAATTTGAGTAACACTTTTGTATTTGAACGCCAATAGTTATTTATCCGCTGTAAGAATAACTTATATCTTAGTGCATAACGCTTGGCTAGATATGGTGACGAATTTGGCGGAGTGTCGCCAACTTGGCGACATTTTTAATTGTTGCCAAATTAACGAAAATCTCGACAAATGAATAAAAATGACGCTAAATCAATGGAAATGACAACTAATTGTCGAAAATTCAATATCTTGGAAAGAATATTAGTATCTACTATATGAAAAACCTATTTTTTTTACTGTAAAAGTAGTAAATTCATTACATTATATAAGGAAAGTCATGTGTTGCCCACATCAGATTTTTTTTAATGCAGTCAAATATTCAAAATATTCCCCCTTCCTCAGCCAATTTTCGAATAAACTTTTGAAAGAATCATTAAAAACAGGACATTCCACAATGATAGAGAAATAATTCTTTCATACGTAATTACTTTCCCTGCAATACATGTTAATGTATAGGGAAAGTATTAGAATCATGTCGAAAATCGCAACTCGAGTTTTCGACGGATCTACGCGTTTTGAGACCTCTGGAATACGAAAAAACTATTTTTTGCGTGACGTCTGTGTATGTGTCTGTGTGTCTGTCTGCCTGTGTAGATTTTGTATCCACTCTAACTAAAAAACTAATTGACTGAATTTCATAAAATTTGGTAGGTATATCACTTGTGGGCGAATCTGGTGCTGATTAGTTTTGAGTACGATTAGGGATAAAAGAACCCGCCTTTTTTTTTGCGAAATGGCCCGCAAAGGCTTATATCCACTCTAGCTAAAAATCTATTGGACCGAATTTCACAAAATTTGGTAGATATGCCGCTTGTGGGTCACTTTGGTGCTGATTAGATTTTGATATGATTCGAAAAAAAAATAACCCGCATTTTTTTGTAAAATGGCCCGCAAAAATCGCCAAAATTTAAAATAAAGAACTACGTATGCTCAAATATATCCATTAAATGCTCGTTTAATACGTAATTTTTAACGAAGAAAAGAATAAGACCAATCCCATTACACTAGGACTAGCCGTTCTTGAGATATTTTTGTTTTTTTGTTTTTTCTCTACGCCACCTTTGAAAATGAGTCCAGTTACCAAATGAGAACGAAAATTGAATTAATAATTAATAGTGAATTAAATGTAATTAAAATAAAGGGAATGTGTATATTAGTCTGCAGGGAAAGTCATGTGCTGCCCACATCAGATTTTTTTTTATTGGAAAACGACTGACACGGGCTTTTGAAAGCTTTCATGAACTATTCTTAAAATTTGGCACCTTTTTCAAATAAACTTATCGAACAAATTATATAAAATTAAAGAGGTAATGAGTATCATCTAAAAGATTTGCTTTCTCTATGCTACATTACGCGACAAATATATTAATATCATTCTTTTGGATCTACTTCCATCCATAAGAGAAGATACTTTTTGTAATAGTTTTGCAGTAGTTGCAATAGTTATAATAATTGTAATTTTTGTAATAGTTGTAATTCGAGAGTAGTAATTTGTTTCACGACATATGAATTAAATTTCAAATGCATTGTGATGAGGATTTAGCACGCAAATTATGAACAAAGCATGCTGTTTAATATAATATTTTGCCAAAATCGTCTTTTTTTAATTTACGTGATGTTAATTCAATGCCAAAAACAGCGTGCCGTAGGTCTCTTTTGTTTCGCTGTAAAATAAGTAAGTAGTGTTCAAAAATTTTTGTTCAATAAATGTTTCTAATCTCTCACTTCACTTTGATTTACCCTGTATAGTGTTTGTAAAAGAAAAGTATTGCAATACGCTTAATATGACTATAGGATTTTTCAGTAAATACACGTTTTGAGCATCCCTGAACACGAAGCAACTGTTTTTGGGATGAAATAGAGCCAAAAGAATTTCGACTTGTCGATTAATTTACACAGTTTGGGCCTCTTAAAACATGAAGCAAATGCTTATTCCAATGTTATGCTTGTTTACCCGTCTCCGTAATATGTAGCCACTTTGAAATTAAAACTATGAGACTAAAGTTCATTAAATATGATAATTGAGTTGGAGAGTCCACTTTAATTGTAAGAGCTTGTAATTCCGCCCCAATAGCTCAACGGTAGAACGTCGTCTGGCCAGTAAGAAGATCCGTGGTTAGATTCCCGGTCGGAGCAACAAAGTTCTTTACAATGTCACCTGAATAAATCAACCCTGTAAGTTAGTGCAGAGATGTCGGAGGTCGGAAGACCCCAGACCGTGCGACATACATAGTGGGTTTAGAGTAGCTAGCTGCACGGCCGGGAAAGGATACCTCCTGCACTCAGGAGGCACCCAAGGTCTACCATCCCGCCAAACGAACATTTATTTAGATCTAAAAAGATAACAATTAATGAAAAATAGTGTGATTAAACAGACAGTTTTACATTATATTTGAACTTGACAAGTACGACCATTTTTCAAAAATGGGAAAAGGGTTATTGCGAATATAGATAAAAAGGTCATTGAAAAATGAAATTTAGAGTAAGGTATAATAACATAATGAAAAATAGATTAAAATTAAAGAAAATAGTGAACTTTTAAATATAAAATTTAGAAAATATATAAAAAGAAAATGTATGAAAAGAAAAAAAAATTAGGCACATGAAAAACAAAAACAGAAATTTAGTATAAAATTTAGAAAAGAAACAATTAATCGAAAAAATACAATTAAAAAGGATCAAAAGAAAAAGAAAGAACCGAGAAAATAAGAACAGTTAACATAGTTTTTATTTTAAAGAAAATATGGAGGGAGCACAATAAGTTCATATAAGTTAATAAGAATGAAATAAAGGGATTCATTGATCAAAATTAATTGAGAGCAGAATCTACTCATAAGCTTAGGTCACTTTATTAGAAATTTCCATGGCAACAAGAATACAGTTTTTAATTTTATCTACTGAAGAGGGTTTTGAACGAATTTGATGTCGGAGGTTTAAATATGACCTTGGTATGACTAGCACGGATTCGGTGGATTCTGGTATATTGAGCTCTGATTTCAAATCGAAAAGTCAAGGACCGCGCAGGATGCTAACCTGAAGGATAAAAATAACACCAGGATGCTAACCTGGAGGATAAAAATAGCATCAGAATGCTAACTGGAGGATAAAATAGCATCAGAATGCTAACCTAGAGGATAAAAATAGCATCAGAATGCTAACTGGAGGATAAAATAGCATCAGGATGCTAACCTGGAGGATAAAAATAGCATCAGGATGCTAACCTGAGAGGGAAATTGCAGAAGGTGGTAGTCCAAATGTCAGTCGCACGCCAATCTGACAGAGGGTGGAGAATGCAGAGTCCACTTAGATAAGAGCTTGCAATTCCGTCCCAGTAGTTCAACGGTAGAGCGTCTGCTGGCCA
Source organism: Amaurobius ferox (assembly GCA_951213105.1). NCBI lineage: Eukaryota > Metazoa > Arthropoda > Arachnida > Araneae > Amaurobiidae > Amaurobius > Amaurobius ferox. The sequence goes on from OX578143.1 coordinate 21,352,258, forward strand.
GTACAAAAATCCGTGGTTCGATTCCCGGTTGGGGCAGAAAGATACTTTACAAAGTTACTTACTTATGTCCTAATCTGATACTGATTCGGTTTGGGTGCATTCGTAAAAAATACTGTCTTTTGTTTTCGAGATGACTTGGATGACTCCATGAAAACTAAAAGGATAATGATGAGTAAATGTATTAACTAAATGCTTCTGGTACTGAATTTTTCTTGACAAAACGAATAAAATCAACCCAATTATACTCTAGTAGGGTAAACAGTTCTTTCGAGATATTCATTTTTTTACACATTCGACGGCTTGATACCATGTGTTAAACCGGCAAATAATAAAAAATATTCTAAAACAGCAATACATTTTCAGCAATACATACATTCAAACATTCATACATTTAAACATTCATTCAGCAGTACATACATAAACAGCAATACATACATTCAAATTTATTCAGAAAGAAAAATGAAAAACAAATTTGAGTCTGGAGGTCTTGAGTAGGAAACGTTATCGTGATGCGTACATCATTTTCGATTATATTTTTATGTCTCTGTGCACGATGCTCCAGCAACATATTAGCTGATTTATATGACCTTACATAACACCATTTTAATCATTTTTACAATTTTATAGTATTTTTGCCAATCTGGGGTAAAATATCGCCAAGTTGGCGATATTTTGCTGAAATGTTAGCCGAGGTCTCCAAATTTGTGGCTGAGCGTTATAGACAAACGGAGAAAATACACATACACACACACATACATCCCCTCAAAAGTATTCGATTCGGATTCAGGGACGTTTAAAACGTGATCTTCCATCGAAAACTCAAATTCGGATTTTCAATATTTTTCTTATACATTATACTATGTATATAGGGAAAGTAATAAATCTGAGTCTTATACTCAATTTTTAAAATAATTTTTATTTGCAAACTATGCCGAACATTTTCTCATTAATAGTTATCAGTCTGGGAAGCAAGCAAATGCCGAGATAGATGATGGATAAAGGCTTCACATATTGGTTTTATGCTTTCAGCGTGTAATCGCCTCCGTTACTAATAAAACTTTTCATAAGAGAAAATTAAGAATAAAAAGTAAAATGAAATTAAATTATTTTTTCTAAAAGTGGTGATTGTACGCACATATGATTCACTATTGGACGTTTTTTAGAAAGACATCAGTCTTAAGAATTCATTATCGGTTTTTCTTTCATGCAAAAGTTTCTGATTTTAATTATAACTTTGATTCAAATGAAATCTGAAATCTCAACTATAACTTTGATTCAAATGAAAAGTTAATGCAAATACACCCTCAGATATTGGTGAAATATTACTAATTAATTAATATATATGGGTCATTTTTTGTAAACGGGAGTTTTATATGTCCCAGGTGTTTTAATAAAAGTTTGCATGACTTGGGACTGATTTTGGACACTGATCAGTTTTACTATATTGTAGTTCATATTTGTCACCCATTAGCTAAAAAAAAATTATATTTTCAAGATTTAAAAATGTTTTATATTAAATTAGGCAATTTAAAATACAAACAGAAATAAAAAATCTACTATGCATTAGAGCAATATTTTAAATTAATTTGTTACAACTGTCCCCTAGCTTTTTTGTCATTCACCTGTCTATAAATTTTAACACCTCTTTCTGTACATAGATGACAACCCACCTCTTTCCAACCGTAGATGACAGAGTTGGAGGTTCTTGAAAGATTTTTAGAAACCTCCCCCATTTTCTCCGCCCCTGGGATAGAAATCGAAAATCCAATTCAGTTAGGTTCTGCCCCACTGTCCGATATTATAAGTGTGCAAATATTCAGTCTTTTAAGTCACTGAGAAGCTTTTGAAGGATCTAGAAAGACTTTTCGTAACCCTATAGCATATTTCTATGCTCCAAGCCCGTGTGTGTGTGTGTGGGGGGGGGGGCGGTGATCGAAAATTCAGCAAAGTTAGGTTCTGTCTCGTAGTCTATATTATAAGTGTTGTTGTTGAGACCCAGACCGTCCGACCTACCAGAAAGGTGTAAGGTAACCGTTTGGACGGCCGGGAAGTGCCTTCCAATTTAGACCGGAACCCAGTGGGGGAGGCATCCACAGGTACCGTACCCTCTTCCCCCTACCACCAACCTCTCGGAAGGATTTACGGGGCCACATGTTTAACATGATCGTACTCCGCATCAACACGGCGGCAGTTGTGGCAGCGTGCAAATCCAGCGCGCAAACTACCGGGCTACCGCGCCCGAAATGTGCTAACAGCATGCGGTGTTCCCAGGTGGTCACCGACCCAAGTACTAACCGCGCCCGATGCTGCTTGACTTCGGTGATCTAACGAGAACCTGTGTTTTCAGCACGGTAGGGCCGTTGGCTCGATATTATAAGAGTGTAAAGATTGAGCAGTATAAGTCACCGGAGGTTCTAGAGGGTTTAGAATGACAAAAACACGTTAGACAATTATAATATAGAAATAAAAAATAGACAGTAAACGTCTGATGCTTCCGACAAATCTAAAGCAAAACTTTAATTCCGGTGCAAAATCATAAAAACTCTACCCCCCCATCCATCCCCATACTGTCTGTCACATTTAGTAGATTGTGCTTTTTTACGTTTCCACTCGACTTTACACATCCACAAATAGGGGGCAACATATTTCTATATTTTACGTCCTCGCGCATTTTGTTTCAATTCACATCCACATGAGGAAAATAATGGAAAGTAAGGGGGAAAGAGGGCATATCCTTATGACGCATTCAATTTTTCCTGATTGTATATTTCATTTCGTTTTATATCCCGGGTTTTCCCCATACCAGTTACTTATTGAATGAGGAATTGCATTTACGAGTTTCATAGTAAAGGCATTGTGGGGAAAGTGTAGCTGGTTGGATTCCATGAGTTTCGGGAATGTGAAAAAAGAAACTGATGTTGTGCGTGCAGTACAGTGCTTTCTATAACAAAATCTGCAAAATTATGTGGTTTTACTTATTCAAGAAAGTGACCTAAAAATGAGTCCTTTTGCATATATAATGAAGTAAATAAAAAAAATCGCCCTTTTGAATATACAGTGTTTCAGCATAGTTGACTTCATCTTTGGAGCTTCGGCAACTGGTTTTAAACATGTACTTATAATTTGAAAGTTTGTTAAAAATACATGAGAAATTCTTTTGGAATATAGTCGAAATCGGTTATAACAACATTCTTGGGACTGTCAAAATTTTGACATTGTAATCAATTAATTTAAAAATGTTGGTGCATATAGATATAAATTTTGTAAATGGCATTATTAGTGCATGTACTTTGGTTTTACATCTTCAATATTTCGGAAAAAATGCAGACTAATACAACAAGATATTAAATGTATGAATTTAACAATAAAACATTTCATATTCATCAAATTTCATGAGAAAAAATCAATAATTTTCTGTTGAGTTTTGGAAAGTTTGTTAACATTGTCTGCTGCTGCCACAAGCGTATTTGAATCAACACAATTTGCCTCATAAAATCTGTCTATTATACGAATAATTTCCAAGACATCTATTGTACTCTGTACGGATTTTGCTCGATCACTTTCTACATTATTATCATCTTCATCAGCAGTAGCTAGAGATAATTTAACATTTCCCACTATGTATGTCACTATCTGTAAGTGCCTCAATATCGATACGACATATTCGTATTTTACGACATATTCATATCATACGACATATTCATATCATCATGTATGTAGACATAAAATTGTATGGCAACACGTCAATTCAGAAAAATTCCAAAATAAACCAGACAATTAACTACCAGAAATTGGTTAATTAAAATGTTGTTAATAAAACACTTTTAATGTTGTACTTGAAAATCGCACAAACCAGATGAAGGACTTAAAAATGTCCGAAAGCGCTTTGGTTTGTGTGATTTTCAAGTACGTCGATAAAGGTGTTTTATTAAAGACATTTTAATTAACCAATTTTTGGTTGTCTTTATTTTATTTTGGAGTATTTAGAAATGCTTCACCGTTCTGCAAAAATTTTCAAAAGATTGGATGTTATTATCGGGATTCCTGGCTTTGTTACAAAATTTTGTAGGACATTCAGCGATGATGACAAAATAAAAAATCAATAATTTGATCAGATGAATAACCATCGGACGATTTCGATATTTGAAGCTGGAGTCTGTTACTATGGTTACAAATGGAATAAAAATACTGCATAGAATAAAATAAATGCAATGGAATAACAAAAATGGAATTTAAAAATTAACTTATAAAATATAATTATAAAATCGTCTGCTATAACTAAATAAAAATTAAAGTATCTCAAGAATGGTTAGTTGTAAAGAGTTTATTAAGAAAATAATTGGGATTTTCTCAGCGCTTGATGGAACAAAAACGAAATTTGTCTGTCCATACATTCTTGAGTTATAGATAGAAGAATGTTGGAACAAAGTATTGGGGATTTATAAATTTTTGAAATAAAATTCCAAGATTTAAACACTATTTATAGCTTAAGTCCCACGTGTGAAAGCCCCAGGCCGTCCGACTCGTCCAGAGGACTTAGAGTAACTAATTGGACGACCGGGAAGTAAGTCCCACGTGTATGCAAGTTTCTACCTTCAGCAGTTTAGGCTGAAAATTTATTACTTAATTAGTCAATCTTACTCAGCTGTATCATATAGATAATTATACGCATTTTCAATATAACAGTTATCATAAAAGAAAGAACAACATTTATCCATCCAAGCATTCTAAAGATACGAAGCGGTCTTCAGTTCTCGTACGAAACAAAAAATAAAGAACCCCAATCTCCCACTACAACTTTTAACGAATAGCGTGTTTCTCCATTTTCGATTTTTTTTTCTAAATAAACGAGGAGACAATAAATGGTTTATTTAATCACGCTTTTTGTATCAATTGGGCAAAAAGTGAAACGGAGGGTGGTTGGGTCAAAAGTGGCTTGTGATGTATGATTTCACTGTTTGTTTTTTGCTTTTAGTTTATTTACTGGGTTTCTCGTTCGGTTACTTACTCAATGGGAAATTGCTTTTATAAATTTTGTAGGAAAATAAATTTGGTTGTTTGAATTGTTTTTGCTTTTTAACAATCTCTAAAATTCATGGTATTGCATTGAGAAATTATTGAAATGGGATCAAATATTGCAATTTAAGTTATCAACGGATTTACGTTTTGGGTACTCTAGAACACGAATAACCTATTTTTCGGATGATGTCTATGTGAGTGTATTTGCGGCCAATGTATGAATGCATTCCAACTGAAACTATCCCATGAAATGAGTTTTTTCGGATTTTTGGTGACTTGGAAGCATTTTACAACGCCCCAAGTTGTCAACTGAAAAAGAAAACATTTACAAATATGATGAAATTTCAAATAAGTTTCTATTTCTGTGCGATGAAACTGCAACCAAATACATTATGGGAAAGGAAAAATGAATTAGAAACTGCAAGTAAAGTTATGAGATGTTTACGTCAGAGTTTCTCTTTGAGTTATGTGGCTAAGAAGTAATACAAATCTTCTTAGTCTGGCATCTGACAAATGTTACACACGCCGATAAATCTCCGGCCGTCCAAATAGTTGCTCAAGTCCTCAGGAAGAGTCGGACGGTTGGGTCTTCAACACGCCGATAAATCTGCATGCTTTAGGAAAGTTTCGCACTAAGAGGTTTTACCCGCTATAAGTGCTACTCTCACCCCAGTGTGTAATGAAAAAATGTAGAATTTCCAAAGAAATAAATGCTTTCTCTTCTCAATAGATTTGTCTATGGAACTTTGAGACACACGAGTTGAAAGTGCTTCGCTAATCAAGATTGCATGGGGGAATCTCTCAATAGTGTGGCTATATAAGCACCTACATTAGAAGGTGCATGTAATTGCGACCTTGTGATGTCAAAATATCATTCTGAGAAAAATTGTTGAAGTTTCTTCAAACTAACTAGTAATGTGGAAATATTTTCAATCGCACTCTCATATCTCTTTTATTAATTTAGATAAGCTTTCGACAAATTCATCATTGCATTAACTTCACAGAGGAAAGTAATCCAGCCTTGTTCTGTAGAGGCAAAACAACGTATCTTCAGATATGTTCTTCTGCCATCACCAACGTTGCATGGTTTGTATGTTTGTCGCACGCCTATGGTGTCATTAATATATGACGCAATATGCAATCTCATGAATAAAAATCTGAAACTTAAAAAAAATCTAAATGGTTATTTGCCCGCAATGCTTTTTTAAATCGTTCAGTCATTTCGTGTGATAACTGATGCAGAAACCATTGTGTTCTAGGAAATGCTAGGTTAATCAGGTTCATAAAGTAATAAGGCTAATCTCTCTTAGTCCTCTACTAGAAAATTGGCTCCGATGCAGTCGGGAATAGGAGAGGGAATAGCCGAGGAGGAAAAACAGGTACAAGGAGGGGAAACTCTCTCTTTGTTCAAACTTAATATCCTTAGTATGGGCGTTTCTTACTTGGTCAATGCTGTCCCGTTGGACAGGTCAGAAATCATTGTAGAGATAATGAGCATGAATCTACGGATTACACCATTCTTACATTTTAAAACTTTTAGCAGATTAGGTTTTCTTCAATTTTAACCTGTTTCTTTATTTAATATCCTAAACGGCAAAGGGCAGTATATTCTATATTTCATTTTATCACGCTTTTCGCGTCAATTGGACAAAGTAAAAAAAAAAATGAGAAAGTGGAAAGAGGGAGAACTGCCTTATGATGTATCTTCTTTTTTCCTGTTTGTCCTTTGATTTTATTTTGGTTTATCTCCCGGGTTTCCCAATTCGATTTCTTACTGAATGGGAAATTGCATTTACCAGTTTACGGAGAAAGTAATCTGGACGAACTTTTGCTGTTTGGTTTTGTTGAGTTATGTAGCGATCATCGGAAAGAAATCCGAAGAGAAGAAGTACACGGCTTTTCATACAAACTCTCAAATTTATACATTCTTAAATTTGTAATTTTAATAATGTTCTCAACCATTATCGAACAGGAGATATGTATTTTACACAATAGGAAATTGCTGCCATATTCAGAAGTTCCCTTCCCCTACAAAAAATAAACAAACAAACTTATACACGCATAAATCTAAGGAAGCTTGTTCAAAATGTCTCTCCTCGTCAGTAACAATGCATTGGAATTCGAGGAACAATAGTACTGCACACTTTGACAAGCATTGATGGTATCATCGTATTACAGTTTTTGATGATACGACATTTTAACAGGAACAGATATTTATTGCCTTTCATATACGCGTTTCATGCCATCCTGATATCGATTCTTACTAATTAGATAATCATCTATAACTTTACAGTTGAGGTGTTTCCTCTATCTCACTTTGTTGCCAAGCTTTTACATCCCAACCTTTTAATTTTACAAGCTTAAAAAACCAAATTTTTAGGACTATTCCTTAATATTGAAAAAAAAAAATAAAAAATCATCGAAATATGTGTAATTTATTCAAATACATTTTTATTTTTCTGAATCGGTTAATTCAAGATTCATACGGTTCTCATTTTTTGGCATGAATATGAAGTGATATTTTGCATCTCGAGAAAGTGAAAACATTCTAGACTAATTTCTTGAATGATTGGTATAGTGTTTTGAAAGCACCTACTTTACAGCCAAATTACATATCAAATATGAGCCTTTGAAATAGCACAGGCTTAAAGAAGATAACTGACCGGGCTAGTTGGAATCAAAATGGCTGTTGCGTCAGTCTGTATATTTTGGAGCCTCAAGGAACACGTTCTTCGAACCCGTGAGGTCACAACATGGATTATTATATTTTATTCTAATCGGGCGTATTTTTAAAGCGTTCATTGGTTTTAGGAAAATTCGTTGCAAGGTTTGGTGAAATTTTAATGAAAGGTTTGTATATTTAATCCCGGGCAACGCGGATATTCGTATATAAAATCTGGTTATATACATTAATTTTACCTGTGCTAACACATGCACGTATGCACACACGTACGCGTGCGCGTGCGGGCGAGCGCACTCACACATTTCCAGAAATGTTACAAATGTATGTGTTCGGGTCATAAAATAATCTTATTCGACAAAATAGCAATGTTAAATTCAATTGTTTAATACATCTTTCAAGATTATCCAATTTTAGATTATCCATTTTTCGCCGCAAATTATCAAAGTATTTTTGGTGTTTTCTTTGGATTTTCAATGTTACATTTAATTGTAGGTTTGTTTGCAGCATTTTTGGGGAAATTTTACTGCAATTTTACAATTTTATGAATATTTCTACTTATTACTCACAAATGCTACAAAAAATGAAAATACCGATTCCTTATGATTATTATATACTATATACGTATGTACACTAAAAAAATTCTATGATTTATTGCTCAAATATTTTATTAACTACCACTTTTTATTCAAAAACAGTATATTTTTCAAGTCAAGGCCCTATGTTCCCGGATCGATCAACTACGTCAATAAGTAGCCACGCACCTATCTGGGTTACTCTGGATTAAATGCTAGTTTTTGTAATAAAAATGGAGTATTTCACGTGTCCTTGTGGGAATATTAGGCACCTACACTTCGCACCACTGTTGCAAAATTCGGAGCGAAACTTCATTTCCGGCGCGAAATCAAAAAGGGAGACCTCTCCACTCCGCATTCTGCCACATTTAGCAGATTGTGTGTTCCCCCCATTTTCACTTATTTTCCTTTACACATCGACAACGAGGATGGCAGAAATTTTCTGTATTTTATTTCCTCACGCTTTTTGCGTCAAATAGACGAAATAAAAAGAGGGGACAGGGGAAGAGAATTGTGTTATGATGCTTTGTATTTTTTCCCGTTTGTCCTTTATTTTATTTCGGTTTATCACTCGGGTTTCCCAATCCTGTTGCTTACTGAATGGGAAATTGCATTTAGTTTCAGGGAAAAAAGTAATTTGGAAGAATTTTCGCTGTTTTCTTTGAGACTGAAATAAAATATCGCCTTAATGCCTTTGCATGTGTTTTCCTCTAATATACAGCAAGAAATCTAAATTTATATCCACATAATAATTGTTTTACATATATTTTTTTTCCAGATCCTGCATAAGAACCCTCTGAAAGATTGAATTTTTTCACACTTAATAGTATCAACAATGAACTTAACAAAGCCGGATATTTGACCGCTCCCCCGGAGATGGGAAAAAGGGAGCTTTACGAAAAGACTTTACTCACTGTCCAAAAATCCCACTGTGACTAATAAGGTTGAATCTCTGCATACTTATAATATAGTACCTGACGGAGCTCTTAATGGAGCTGGAATTTCAACCCCCTTCCCTGAAGAGAGAAAAATAGTAGGTTTCAGAAAGTCTTTCCAGACCCTCAGAAGTCCTCTACATAACCTGGAAGATCTTTGCAAACTTATAATATCGATCACCGGATATAAGGCTCCTAAATATACAGGTTAGTCAGCACCTACGGGCGACCTTGAATGGTTTACGCCAACTGGGGGATAGAGGAACAAAGGGGTTATATCCGAAATCAGGCGAGACCGCGACCAGAGGAGAAAAGTCAGCGGAATCATTCATCGGACGGGAGCCGGAAGGCGGTCCCGAGAAGACTGGACTCTAGTCGCCTACGGATCTGGGGCTATGGTCATAAAGTTCAGTCCCTCCCCGTAGCCTGTAAAGAGCCTGCTTCGTGGGAACACTCAGCAGATTTGTTTACCCTTCAGGAAAGGAGGCCAGAACTATAAGGAGTCGAGATCTGTACACCACCCTCTTGGAGTGGACCCCTCAGGGGGAGGGATCCTAAATATATAGGCTGACGTAACCGCCATTTTGTCTCCAGCCGGTCCAGTCGTTTATCGTCTGCCTCTATTATATTAATGGTGCGTGCAACTTACACGGCAGATATTTAATACTACGTGATTTAGCTGTAATATTGGTGCTTCTGCTTTCAAAAAAATTGTACCAATAATTCATGAAAGTAGTGTAGAAAGTTTATATTTTCTCGAGAAAAGAACGTGAAAGTAACCCTCTTTTCGGCATATACAACCATCGCTTCAACTGGGAGTCAAAATGGCCTCTGTTGTGTCAGCCTGTATATTTAGGAACCTTAGCCGGATCAAATCAGATTTTAGATTGCCTTGACTAAGATAGACAAAATGGAGGAAGGGAGCGTCTAAATGTTTCAACAGACATTTCAGATTTTCCCGCGTAACCAAGAAGGCTGAAACTTTGCACATATATAGTATTCAGGTCACACAAATAGCTACTGCAAGCTTTCGGGTCAGTCGTGTAGTCTGTATTTTTGACATAGATAGTATTAACTATGGGTCAAACCAGTCAACTTTTGTTCAAGACAATCACTTTTAACGCTAAGTAATATACCTTGTTTGACAATATCAAGCATATAAAAAAAAATGGAACTTAATTTTCTTAGAGTGTAAGTTTTCCTTTCTTTGAGAGGTTTAAATACTAGTACTTATATATAATGTACAAGGAAAGTTTTATGACTGAGTTGGATGTTTTTCAGGTGAAGCGTAATCTCTGTGGTATGTATGCCTGTCAGTTTACTATCTGGTCCGGTTTCATTTATCTTAAGAACTCGAAAATTTTTAGTTCGGGCCGGGCTAGAGCTGAGTTTGAAAATTTTTTACCTGACTGGTGCGGAAAGTTTTCAAAATTTACAATCAGTACACAGAATGTACTAAAATTTATGTTTTATTTTATCAATACGGATAGAAAAATATAACATGATTCTGGGCATGTGCATACGCGAATTTAAAAATTAGAAATTAGAAAATTGTAAATTAAAATAATAAAAAAATTAAATTGAAAAAACATTGACATTTTTAAATTTTTAAATTTAGAAAATTTTTGAATTTAAATTTTAAAATTCAAAATTGAGAAATTAGAAATTTTTAGAAATTTGCGAATTTGAAAATAAAAAGGGTTCTGGTCTGTCCAAGATTTATAATGTAAAATATATTTTGTCAGTGCGGAGTTGGCTTTTTAGATTGTAAAATGTTGTTAGACTCGGATAGGGTTTCGTATTCTGCAAATATAGATTTGACCCTAGTAAAAGTAAAAAAACTGACCCGACCAGACTTCTAGCGTTAGTATATGTTTGTGTGAAAGCATATGTGTGTGAGTATGACATGTACACAGACAATAAAAAATGAGATCAATGAAAAGCGATAATTATATGCGTCTCCTTACTAATGAAGTACTTCTGAAGAAAAAGTAGAGAAATATGCAAATTATTAAATTTATTTAGAATTATGTTTTTAAGACTAAGAAATATATTTTGTATATAACTGCTGACAAATGATACAGTACAAGAATTATCCCTTTTCGTTGTTATCATATTTTATAGTCTGGCCACATGTTATGTGTAAACTGATCGTTTTTTCTTCTAAACAAAATTTGTTTTACAAATTTGTAATTGAAAAATTTTGCCTATTTTGCTTTGTTTGTTAGATAGGAATTCTGTTTTATTCAATTCGCTACTAGAGGCGCTGCGAAATTTCTCAATCGATAGAGCATAGTCGCTTTCTTATTAGTTGATCAGCTCTAGAACATTTTAATTAAAAGTTAAAGAACACTACACACATTGAACACAACCATAGACATATCGATAAATCCGTTCGATTCAGGTTCGAAATGCTTAAAATTGCGTTAATCCTTCAAAAACACATATTTAAACTCTCAATTTCGACACAATACTTTCCCTCCGGGTCAACGGCCGACCGTACTGAAAACACCGGTTCTTGTTAGATCACTGAAGACAGGCAGCATCGAGCGCGGTTAGAATTTGGGTAGATGACCACCTGGGAACACCGCGTGCTGTTGGCACATTTCAGGCGCGGTATCCCTGTGGTTTGCGAGCTGGTTTTGTACGCTGCCACAACTGTCGCCGTGTTCATGCGGAGTACGATCACGTTAAACATGTGTGCCCGTAAGTCCTTCCGAGAGGTTGGTGTTAGGGGAAGGAGGGTACGGTCCCTGTGGATGCCTCCCCCACTGGGTTCCGGCCTAAATTGGGTGGCACTTCCCGGTCGTCCAAACTGTTACCTTACACCTTTCTGGTAGTTCGGACGGTCTGGGTCTCAACAACAACAATACTTTCCCTCCGGCCACACAAACAGCTACTGAAAGCCTTTGGGTCAGTCGTGTGATCTGGGTCTTCAACAATACTTTCCCTACGGCGAGTTAGCCCAGGGGTTAGCGCGCGGGACTTGCACTCGGTAGGTTCGATTCCCGCCACTGCCAAAACTGCCGCCGTGTTCACGCGGAGTACGATCACGTTAAACATATGGGTCTGTAAGTCTTTCCGAGAGGTTGGTGGTAGGGGAAGGAGGGTACGGTCTCTGTGGATGTCTCCGTCACTGAGTTCCGGTCTAAATTGGGTGGCACTTTCTGGCCGTCCAAACAGTTACTTTACACCTTTCTGGTAGGTCGGATGGTCTGGGTCTCAACAACAACAACAATATTTTCCCTGGGCTGTGGTAGTCCAGTGGTTAGCGCGCGGGAATTTCACTCGGCTGGCCCGGGTTCGATTCCCGCCACTGCCAAAACTGCCACCGTATTCACGCGGAGTACGAGCACGTTAAACATGTGGGTAAGTCCTTCTGAAAGGTTGGCGGTAGGGGAAGGAGGGTACTGTCCCTGTGGATGCCTCCCCCACTGGGCTCCGGTCTAAATTGGTTGGCACTTCCCGGCCGTCCAGTTACCTTACACCTTTCTGGTAGGTCCGACGATCTGGGTGTCAACAACAACAATACTTTCCCTACACATTATACTAGAGCATATGGAAAATTAACAATGATATTAAGATTAAAATCAATCGGCATCGTTGCACTTATTTTAAAAAGTGCCTATTAGTATAAAACTCTTTAGTAATGATCTAGAACTGCAGCTAATAATGTGTCTTTAGTAATGGCTGGGGGTAACACGCATCTTGAGATATCATTCCTCAGAGGAATTTCTAATTATTGAATCTGTAATAGGCAGTAATGATATATAATTAAATGTCAGCAATATTTTGCAGTCTTACACTGCCTGAAAAGATGACAATTTAAATAAGAAGTCCTGATAATTATATCAAATCTTGTATTTGGTATAATTTGAAAAGCCATATGAAATATAATGTATTAACAAATTAGTCATATTTGAAATTATATATGACAAATATATTTAACCGGAAATGCAAGTTAACCCGCGTACAAAATTTTTTTTTGAATGTGCTTGAAAGAGACGGAAAATATAAAGTACATAAAAGTACTTAGCAGATTTTGAAATTACTGTTTTGTTTACAAATTGATAAAAACGTGTACAATAATAAACTTTAAAAACTCATAGTGTAGATAATATTAACGTTGTATATAACAATAAATACATGGCTCTCGGAAATTCCTTAAGGAAATTTTCCTCAGTACACACGTTAAGTCCATCTATACTAATGTGACCATGCCCGATCTAATAAAATTGATTCCAGCACCTCTAGTTGAGCATTAATAATGTTAGACGAAAAAACAAACGAAATAGACTAAAATAAACGAAATAGGCGAAAAAACAAAAACGAAATACCCGAAAACGAAATAGACGAAACAATGAAAAAACAAACGAAATGGACGAAAACAAACAAAATAGACGAAACAACGAAAAACAAACGAAATAGACAAAAAACAAACGAAATGGACGAAAACAAACGAAATAGACGAAACAACGAAAAAACTAACGAATTGACTTTAAAACAAACCAATTATAAAGATTTCGAGTATTATCTCGCTAGTTGGAATCGATATCAGAAGCGAACGAAACGCGTATACCTGGCAATAAATACCTATCAAAATAAGTGGCATCATCGGGGCTTCTAACACGGTAACACCTGCAATGTTTGTCCAAGTATGCTGTCATATTCTTTCTGAAATTCAAATGCTCATTGCCTCTTACGGATGACAGTACAAATAGATTTTACACTATATTTAAGTTCCGTGCTGTTTATTGCATCAATCCCGAAATAGAACAGCCATTCGCAAATAATCCTATTGTGTCTAATAAATACATTCTGGAACTATTTTAGATTTGATGCTTACGCATTAGATAATGCCTACTACTTTGTATTTGGCTTTCTTTGTCTATCTCACTTTGTTACAGAGTTGTTATCCAAAGCATTTAAATTCCCCTGCCAGATGCGCTGCAGTCAATTTATTAGATAGATTTAGTGTGTATATACACCTATGGACTTTCTTTTACAAAGTTATTGCTGCGGTTCAGGACATTCCTAGGTACATTGAATAACGAAATATTTAACCTAGAATACGTTAATTAGCATCCAACTTTATCTGTGAATGCTGTTTAGATAAAGCTTTTATAAAACAAATAAAAGTATGTAAAATATTTTAAAATTATCTTAATATTCACAAATTGATAAAAACATATGTGATGATAAACTTATTTTAAAAATCACGAGTGCGGATGATATAAACTGTCCATGCAAATACATAAGTAGAATACACTTTTGTGAGTTTTTCAAAATACTGTTTGATTTTAATCATACCTAAATTATTCCAAATTTTATTCGATTTCCAGCTATTCCACTTTTGAAATTTCATTAGAAGAAATAGTTATTGGGGATTCATAATCCAACAATAATGTTTCTTAAATTATTTAATAAAGATATTCTTTTGAAAACACACATGAACTTTGATTTATAAATATATATAGTAAAACTTAATTAATTTGACGTTGATTAATTCAAAATATTGAATAATTTAATTCAAATCCAAAATTGGCCTCAAAATTCCCGGCCACACCTTATATTCATAAATGACTACAAATTTTAATAATAACATTATTTTTTAGAAATAATCTGTATCGTTCAACATAAAGTGGTGAAAATTCCCTGATAAGAGCATATGTATTTTTAGTAATTTGCTTTCCACCAAAACCAGATTAAAATGAAACTGATGTGGACAGCTTGCGACATTCCAGCAAATTCGTCGCCAAAATCTAACCAAGCGTTATAACTTATTCTATTCGACGTAGAAATAACTTATTCTTATAGCAGATAAATGACTATTGGCGTTCAAATACAAGAGTAATACTCAAAGTATATTTTCTCATGAATGGAACGAGCTAGATCCACGAGAATGATGTCACCAAATTTATCGCATGATATTACATATGAAAATTTAGCACGTTTCCCAATAATATTTCTTTTTAATTTATGGGATTTTTTGATACATTTATTTGAAAAATATGCAATACCTCGAGAACAGTTTATGCTAACGTTCTAAGGTTTATGTCAATCGCTTTTTAAGGAAGTATTACATAAGAAATGTCTATTCGGGTAACTTTATTAAAGGTTTTGACTTTTTGATGATTTTTTCAAAATTTCACTCGATAATTTAGGAGAGTTCTGAACATTCGATTGTGTTTAAAAAAACAATAGACTTCCAGTATTCCCGGATTGTAATTTTTGTTCCAAATTTCATTCGAATCGACCTATTCGTTCGTGAGATATTGTCTCCACACACACACACACACACACAGACATCACCTCAAAAATGTTCGATTCGTGATCAGGGATGCTTGAAACGTGCTCTTCCGTCGAAAACTCGAATTCGAATTTTCGACCCCGTCACAATACTTTCCTTATACATTATACTATGTATATAAGGAAAGTAAAAAAGCGAATTAAGTAACCAGTCTGGACATCCAGTGGGGCCCTATACCGTAGTTATTTTCTTTTCATACTTTTCTGTTACACACATAGCTTGAAACTGGTGAGTTTCAAAATTTGTTGACGATCATTTACTATCACGAAATTCCGATACATGGCTATAATTTTTGATCTATTAATGCATGAAAATATGAGGACGTGAATATTCATATCGTATTTAACATGTATTTATATATCATCTATATGATATATATATATATATATATATATATATATATATATATCATATAGTTGATCGACACTATCTCACTGAGTAACCTTACCACATAATTTATCGTCCGGTCCAAACTGCTGAAAATAGAAACCTGAAACTTACTTGCATACACGTGGGACTTAACTAGTAAGTAGTGACAAAAATTACAGTTGTTATAAACTAAGTAGTTATAAATCTAAAATATTTTGTTCTAACATTTCCTCCAGCTATCATCACTTATAGATAGCTGACACACAAAACTTGATTCAATATTGTTATGCGCAGAAAAATTATTTTAATTTTTTTTACTTAACGTTATTGGTATGTAAATTGTTCTAAATATTTTATTCATAATTACAGATGATGATTTTTACTTTTCTTATATACATAGTATATAAGGAAAGCATTGTGACGGGGTTGAAAATTCGAATTCAAATTTTCGACGCGAGAGCACGTTTCAAGCATCTCTAAACACGAATCAAACGTTTTTGAGATGATGTATGTGTGTGTATGTGCTTGTGTGTGTGTGTGTCAGTGAGTCTGTGGAGACAATATCACACGAACGAATAAAGCGATTCGAACGAAATTTCGTACAAAAATTACAATCCTTGAATACTGGAAGCCTATTGTTTTTATACGCAATCGAATATTTAGAATCCGCCTAAATGTTCGAGTGAATTTTTGAAAAAATCATCAAAAAATCAAAACTTTTAATAAAGTTACATAAATAGTCATTTCCTATGTCATTATTAAACAAGATGGATGCCATATCTCATTTTGAAGTGGGTCATGTGATCGTTTAATATCATGGTCACGTGATCGTTTCATATAAGATGTGTAATTATTATTTTAATTTTTATTTAAAAAACTACTGAATATATTTAGCTGAATTTTTTTTTATATATTTTATGGAACAATTTGACTATTACCTAAAATTTTCGAAGCAATTTGTGAATTTTAAATCCGCTTAAAAAATGTTAGAAAAATTAGGTCCCATAGGGCTCAATGTATTTCATTTTTTCAACCCGGGTTCAATCCAAAACTAATTGTGTGATATTATTCATTTATATTCCCATAGGTTCTACAGACCGTCTGAACAACATACTAAAATTTCATTTTGATTAAGTCATTTTTACGGCAGTTATCGTGCTTACGGACAGACAGACAGACAGACAGACAGACAGACAGAATGAACAAAGTCATAAACACTTTTCAACTTTGTTGTAAAGTGTTAAAAACGATTGACTGAAATTTTAAAACGTTCGCATGAATCGTTCTTGAAATATTGCACATTTTTCAAGGGGGAAAAAAAAAATCATATAAAATAATAATAATAAAAAAAATAACTAATGTGAAATATGTTCACTTTTCATAAGTACTATTATGCGATAAATTTGGTGACATTATTCTCATGGATCTACCTCGTTCCTTTTATGAGAAAAATATTCTGGGTAATACTTATGTATTTGGACGTCAATAGTCATTTATCTGCTATAAGAATAACTTATTTTTCGTCCATTACGCTTGGCGAGATATTTTAAGAATGTCGTTCACTTGGCGACTTTTAAAATGTTACCAAATTAATGAAAATGTTGCCAAATTAATAAAAATGACACTAAATCAATGAAAATGATGACTAATTGATGAAAGTCCGATATCTTGTGAAAAACATAAGAGTAGTCTTAGAAAGAACATAAGAATTACCCATTTCTCCTTCCGTCCATCTGTAACGCTTGGCGAGAAATTTAGCTGAACGTCGCTAACTCAGCGACTATTTTAAATGTTGCTAAAATGACAAAAATTTCGCCAAATTGATAAAAATGACGCCAAATAGGAAGTAATGTTTCTCAAATTCCGATTTCCGTCATATGACGGACGGGTCTGGGTCGTAATCCCGACAGCCGAAATCCCGACAAGCCAGAATCCCGACAGCCGAAATCCCGACATGCCAAAATCCCGACAGGGTCGAAATCCCGACAAGTCAAAATCCCGACAAGGTCGAAATCCCGACAAGCCAAAATCCCGACAAGGTCGAAATCCCGACAAGCCAAAATCCCGACAGCCGAAATCCACTCTTGCACAGACTAATACAACACTAAGGCGGTCATCGCAGTGACGTCACAAGGGTTAGAATTTACTAATCAGCACTCCCCCCCCCCACCCACATGCACTGGACTCACGCTCCCTCTTGTCTCCATCCGCTTGCTACAACAATGGCCATATGCTATTTGAATATGCTATTTAATCGTATGCAGAATGTGTAAGTGTTTTTTTTTCTTTTTTAATAAAATGAATTTCCTAAATCTTATACCGACCTGTTATATCATTTTAATCTTTGTCATTTCAATTTGCCAATATTTATTTCAGTAATGGCATAATTGTTATGATTTAGTGATTAAAACTATTAATTTGTAAAATGTAGAGATGTAAAAACGCCGATAATTTTGATCAAGCTATACATATAGGCGTAGAGAGCCATGTGCGTGGGCCCAGCGTGAGTCCAGCGCATGTGCGTGGGGGGGGGGGAGTGCTGATTAGTAAATTCTAACCCTAGTGGCATCACTGCGATGACCGCCTTAGTGTTGTATTAGTCTGTGCAAGAGTGGGTTTCGGCTGTCGGGATTTTGGCTTGTCGGGATTTTGACCTTGTCGGGATTTTGGCTTGTCGGGATTTCGACCTTGTCGGGATTTTGACTTGTCGGGATTTCGACCCTGTCGGGATTCTGGCTTGTCGGGATTTCGGCTGTCGGGATTCTGGCTTGTCGGGATTTCGGCTGTCGGGATTATGTCCGGAACCGATGACGGACATACCTTCTAGTATATAAGAAATGCTCTTCCCTCCGTTTGTCTGTAACACTTGGTGATGCATATGGCGAACTTGGCAAATATTCCAGCAAAGTATCGCCAACTTTGCGATATTTTGCCCCACATTGACAAAGATATCGTCAATTGCAAAAATAACGTTAAATTAATGAAAATGTCGCCCAATTGATGAATTCATTATTAAAATATTTTAATATACGGACTGTATTGGTTATTGAGGATGCTATCAATATTGATATCAATATTGTCTTCCGGAAAATCGCCAAATGTACAATTCAACGATAAAAACACAGTACCGTTGATCGTATGCATTATTTTTTTATTGTAAAAGCGGTAAACTCATTGCATTATATAAGGAAAGTCATGTGCTGCCCACTTCTGATTTTTATTTTATAATTTAATTTTACTTTCCTCGCGTGGAGAACTAGAGGAAAGAATGGCAATAGTAATTGTGACTTCTATGATTTTTATTGATACATATGCTTTTAGCTTTTAAATTAAGTAAACTGTTTACTTTAATCAATTTAGCCCAAAAAAGGAAAGTGATCGTAATTCAATTCAAGTCTATTTTTCACCACAAATACATTGAAAGGGGGGGGGGGGGGCGGTGAGCTAGATTTCAAAAAGACCTTTCGTCGGTTTGTGGGTAAGTGGCTGTTGGTCTTTTGTAATCTCGAAAATCACAAAACCGATTTGAACCCAATTTGATCGGCAAGTTTTATATATCAAGTATATGTGAACATAAAAAAAGAATTCCAAAAGTTCATATAGTTTAACTATAAAACTGGATTTTGTCAAAATCATTGGAGCTTAGCAATCTCGAAAACCTCTTAAGCGATTTGGGTCCTATTTGTGTGGCATACTGTCTAGATGTAAACGCACAAAAAAAATATCCAAAAATAGTATATAGTTTAGTTATAAGAAGAAATTTTGTCAAAATCATTGACCCTCGTAATTTCAAAAACCGCTGAAGCGATTTGGATTTAATTTGGGTGGTATATTATTTGTATTGTGCTGAAGTGAATGTGAAAAAATAAATTTTTAAAAATGTATATTGTTTGGCTCAGAAATTGAATTTCCACTATTTCGCAAGGAAAGTCTCGGAACAATTTTTGAACAGTTTGCTTCCATTTGTAACTATAGCAATGTTTCAAATACAGAAATCGCCTGGTAGCCTTTCGTTTAATCAAACTACTGAAAAAGGTTATAAGTAATTGAATTTTGGATGAAAAACGTTGAAAATGAGGCAACATACATTGATCAGAGATGACATATTGTTCTAAGAACTAATATTTATTTGCTAATTGAATGATATAATGTGCGCCATTTTTAAACTTCAACTTGAAATGGTTTTTGAACATTTTTTATGAACGTAGAGTACTTTACTCATCACTAGCCATTTTACTAACGCGAAGCGTAGATTGTAATGGCTAACATCATATATATCTTCAGGATCAAAATATGTCAAATGTTGTTCTAGAGTTTAACTATCTCTCTCTCTCTGTATATATATATATATATATATATATATATATATATATATATATATATATATATATATATATATATATATATATATATATATATATATATTTATACAGGGTGTCCAGTGCTATCGGTGTCCAATGGCTATTTCCTGAACCGTTAGTCACAGAGATACACTTCCAATTGCAAAACTTTTTTAAATTTTAAAATCTATTATCTTAGATACAGTTTAAATCAATAAATGCATTTCTGAAAGAAATACGAAATATAAATTTTTATACAGTCCCCCGGTCCTACCAATTATATTTAGGAAAATCAGCCTCATACAATTTTATGCAAAATAAAAAAAAAATTATCCTTTTACGACCAAAATTGACCTACTTATAGCTGTTTAAAGTTGGAGCACTTTTTGTGCTGAGAAATGGTCAATACGGCCCCTGATTGGTTGGTTGCCTGGAGAAATGATCAATACGGTCCCTGATAGTTTGGGTGCCTGATTGATTGATTGATTGCATTTTTATGCGTGGAAAAGCGACTTAAGCCATGAAGTTTATTGCTTCATAACTCGGTGAATTTTGGTCATAAAAGGAAGGTTTTTTTTAATTTTGCATGAAATTGTATGCGGATGATTTTACTAAATATAATTGGTAGGAACGGGGGACCGTATAAAAATTTATATTTCGTATTCCTTTCAGAAATATATGTATTGATTTAAACTGTTACTAAGATAATAGATTTTAAAATTTAAAACGTTTTTGCAATTGGAAGTATAGCGCTGTGACTAACGGTTGAGGAGATAGCCATTGGGCACCGATAGCACTGGACACTCTGAATATATATATATATATATATATATATATATATATATATATATATATATATGTTTCAATGCATGCCTTCACTGGAGCCCTTAGATTCCCTTAAGGGGAAAACGTCTTTACAGGCAGTTATTCCTAGTAGTGAATGTAGAGCTGCCATATTTTGACTCTTGGTACAGGGTTGCCACATTTGGCGATTTATCCCCAAATTGTCGAATTTTGGTCATTTTTCGAACATACCAGAACTTTCTCGAAAAACCGATTAATCTTAAAGGTACGAGCTCTTTCTACGAATAGAAATCTACTACTTTCTTCTACTTTCTCTACTTTCTTCTCCTTTTTCGAATAGAAATCTACTACTTTTTTCTACTTTCTAGAAATCTCAACGAGGAGCATATAAAATGATGATTCATCGTTCAGTTGAGGAGTAGTTGAATGCGAGCTAAATTGAATATTGAAATATGTCAGTTTTTTGAAAATAGTATCGGCTATTTTGTGAATAAGCATTTAATTGCTGTTTTATTGTATTTGACGATTGATATATTATTTTGTTGCTTTTGTTAGGCTGTTTTTAAAAAAAAAAACTTTTATGTATTTTTATTTTCCTTATATACATAATGTATAAGGAAAGTATTGTGACGGGGTCGAAAATTCGAATTCGAGTTTTCGACGGGAGAGCACGTTTCAAGCATACCTGATCACGAATCAAATATTTTTGAAGTGATGTCTCTGTGTGTGTGTGTGTGTGTGTGTGTGTGTGTGTGTGAGTGTGTCAGTGAGTCTGTGGAGACGATAACTGACGAACGAATGACCCGATTCGAATGATATTTGGTACAAAAGTCACAATCCGTAAACACTGGAAGCCGATTGTTTTCATACGCAATCGAATGTTCAGAACCCCCCTAAATTTTCGAGTGAAATTTTGAAAAAATCGTCAAAAAAATTAAAACAGCTAATAAAGTTACGCAAGACATTTCTTATGTAATTTTTCATTAGAAAACGATTGACATAAATTTTAGAACGCTAACATGAACCGTTCTCGAGATATTGCACACTTTTGAAAAAATTATCAAAAAGTCATATAAAATAAAAAAAAAAGTATCTCCTATTGAGAAACATGTTCACTTTTCATATGTAATATCATGCGATAAATTGGGTGACATCATTCTCGTGGATCTAGTTCGTTCCATTCATGAAAAAAGATACTTTGAGTAATACTTTTGTATTTGATCGCCAATAGTCATTTATCTGCTGTAAGAATAACTTATTTCTTCGTCCATAACGCTTGGCGAAATTTTGGCGGAATGTCGCCAACTAGGCGACTTTTTTGAAATGTTGCCAAATTAACGGAAATCTCGCCAAATTTATAAAAATGACGCTAAATCAATGAAAATGACGACTAATTGTCGAAAATTCAATATCTTGGAAAGAATATAAGTATCTACTATAAGAAAAATCTATTTTTTTTACTGTAAAAGTAGTAAATTCATTGCAGTATATAAAGAAAGTTATATGTTGCTTACATCAGATTTTTTCTCTTCAGTATAAATAATTACATAATTGTATTCAATGTCAATAATTTTGAGTTTTTTCATCTTTTCATTATGCCAAAACCTCTTCATTATGAAGTGCATAAAACTTTTAGCGTTTCTTCGTAAAAAACGATGACCCGCTGTTAGATCCAGAAAAAGTTCCGAGGCTCTGACTAGAAGAATCCTTATAATATTATGGGTAGAAAAAAAAGTTCCTCCTTTTCGAACAGCGGAAAAAGTTCTTGACTCCTCGCTTTCTCATTCTTCATATTCCTTACATGCCATTACTTCCAGTCTGGGTACCTATTATTCTCAAACGCCGAGGTTGAATGCGAATAAAGATCAGAAATAAAAGTGACTGGGGCCCCTTCTGGAATAAAAAAAAAATATTCGAGAACTTTTGTATGGTGGTCTGATAAAAAAAAATGTGAGTGACAATTTTGTGATGATGTAATAAGCCATTACTTGGCATGAGAAGTGATTGGAACTTTTAGAATAAATTTATAGAAATAATTTATAGCTTGTTTATAGAAGTGCAAAGCGGGACTTTGCACGCTAATAGTAAATTAAGCTAACAACGTGAAGTATAAGACGCAAATCTATATAATAATTTTCTAAGTGTTTGTGACTTTTCGGATTTTTAGCAAGACCCCTGATAGCCTGGAACAATAAATAGTTGCATAGTTATAGTACCAGTCTCAAGACAGAACTTATTTGAGTGGATTTTCAATTTACCTCATGGAGGAGGGAAGGAAGGAATGAGAAAATGGCAGGATTTCGAAAAGTCCCTCGTATTCAGACATTCCTTATACAACCCCCTATTACAACATACATACTACACTGTCCCCTAACATAATGAAATTAATTAAAGCTTCCCTAGACCCTCTGACAAAACAATTTATCAATTTTAGTACCTTGTGAGGTCTAATTAACTTTTCGTTATTATTTCCCTGAGTTTTCATTATAATTTATGCTTACTTTAAATTAACAACTTCTGACTGGTTCCGTTAGATAGACTAATAACCAAGCCAAGTAACATTCTGCGATCCTGGGTTTGGCGACAGGATAAAGTTTCGGATCGCGAGTAGGTAAGAGGAAGAAAAAAATGTATACTAGTTGACTGGAAGGCTAGATGAGTAGATGTTGAAGGAGGGTGAGGCTGAAGTAAGTTGAGACTGGTTGAGCGGATTAAGCTGGTACTTGAGACAGAAGGATAGTGGAACCTGCACTAATGGATACTACTATGACTAGAAGGGTCTAGTATCCCGGGTTAATTCATAAATTCACCAGACCCACCCGAAGGTATACGGAAAAGTGATAAACTCCCATCGCGACCGCAATCCTGCCGCTCTCAGCACCTGCCCTCCTGTCCAGCAACCACCGGCGGAACCACCACCGGCCGAAGCCGACAGCACCGGGACACAGCCAACGCCTCCAAGCCAGGATCCCCCCCCCCTAGTCCGCCCCGACACCAAAGGCGCCAAGCAGGTCGCTGTAGTATCCCGGGTTAGCCGAGACAAGTCTTCGAGGCAAGAGTAGGATAAGCATCAAAGCTTTATAACCAGTCTAGTGGGTAATGACATATAACCAGGCCAGTTACAGTGCATTACATTATATATTTGTGTTGATTAATGGGCAAATGCAATATTGGCTGTTGGATATGTCTCTAATTTAGTTAAGCAGCCAGCTGCTGTAATTTGAGTGAATGCACAATAAATGTGTTTTGATTTAACTGATTGCATCTGCGTGTTATTGCTCTGGGTCGCAAGGTCCAGTGTATCCAGTTATACTAAGTTTAGAGTCGGTGTTCTTTCAGGACTTTTTAGCCGGGGACGGGAGAATGAAATTTTGAGGGAAGTTTCCTATTTGCCTTATATAAATATATCTAAATGCTGTCACATAAATAGAAACTAGGTTAAAATAAAATGTCCCCGGGAGAGGGGGGGCCTTCGTCTTCCCGGATGTATGCCTGAAAAAATCACTGTTTAGAGTTACGCTACTTTTGTTTGACAGATCTAAGTAAGTACGGATATGTAATCCCGCAACCAAAGTCGATAAATCCGTAGGATAGAGTTCTAACCAAAAGTAAAAATGGAGCCCGATCGAGGCTAAGAACTCTACAACCTAAAATTTATTATTTCAAGCTTTCAACTTCTGGTCATACCACGGAAGTAAAAACGCTAACTCTCTCTAACTTCATAGGTCATACAATTCAGTTCCAGCGAATCTATCTATAAGCAAAGTTTTTATTAATTACATTGTTCAAAACATGAATTTGGAGATAAAGGAGGAAGCCAACTCCATGATTTTAGATTTTTAAATTGAGAAGACCTCTCAATATTAACTTTCTTATTCAGCTGAAACATGGAAGTAAGGCGATGCTCTCATCTCTTACTTCATGCGTGGTTCCCAGTTTCTTCAGGAATTAAAGTCTTATGATCGTGCAATTGCATAATTTTGTTGCAATGCCTTCGGCCTGAGATACAAGCCTTATACATATGCCACCTGGATGGGCTACGAATCCAGGCAGACTTTGAGAGGCTATTTCTCCAGATCCATGGGGTAATTTGAAAATCGGATTGCATATTTGGATTCAGCATGATTCAATTAGTAGTATACATATTCTTCACATTTAGCTGGGACCGTCCGACCTACCCGATGGTGTAGGTATTTGTTTGGACAGCACGGAAATGCCATCCAATTTAGACCAGAAACTAATGGGAGCTGCATCCACAGGGACCGTAACCCTCCTTCCCCTACCAGCAACCTCTCGGAAGGACTTACGGACCCACATATTTAATGTGCCCGTACTCCGCATGAACACGGGGACTGTTTGGGCTGAAGCGGTATAGCAGTATACATGTGTTTTTCCAGCCCCCAGTGTTACAATCGGTACTCTGACATACTGACATTCCTCTTTTATAATAATGATCATTTAAATGTGAGTGCCAAGAAATTCGTTTTATAATATCAGTTTCAGAAAACATTTTATTGAAAGCATATTTCAAACATCTTTTAGAACTCTGAAAATCAATCTTTCAACAAACCTTCCTATTCTGCTTCCAGCAATAATACTTCCACTAACACTAAGCCAATTCAGAATATTTTGAAAAGAAATTTAGGATACGATAATTGTAAAACACACGAATTGGAGAGAAAAATTAAAAAATCTGATGTGGGCAACACATGACTTTCCTTATATAATGCAATGAATTTACTACTTTTACAGTTGAAAAAATGTTATTCTTATAGTAGATACTTGTATTCTTTCCAAGATATTGAATTTTCTTCAATTAGTCGTCATTTTCATTGATTTAGCGTTATGTTTATCCATTTGGCGAGATTTTTGTTAATTTGGCAACAATTAAAAATGTCGACAAGTTGGCGGCATTCCGCCAAATTCGTCGCCAAAATCTTGCCAAGCGTTTGGGATGGAGAAATAAGTTATTCTTACAGCAGATAAATGACTATTAGAGTTCAAATACAAAAGTATTACTCAAAGTATCTGTTTTCCTGAATGGAACGAGCTAGTTCCACGAGAATGATGTCACCCAATTTATCGCATGGTATGACATATGAAAAGTGAACATGTTTCTGAATAGGAAATATTTTTTTTTATTTTATATGACTTTTTGATATTTTTTTTAAAATGTGCAATATTTCGAGAACGGTTCATGTTAGCGTTTTAAAATTTATGTCAATCGTTTTCTAAGGAAAAATTACATAAGAAATGTCTATTTGCGTAACTTTATTAGCGGTTTTGGTTTTTTGACGATTTTTTCAAAATTTCACTCGAAAATTTAGGGGGGTTGTGAACATTCGATTGCGTATAAAAACAATAGGCTTCCAGTGTTTATGGATTGTGATTTTTGTACCAAATTTCGTTCGAATCGGTCCATTCGTTCGTCAGTTATCGTCTCCACAGACTCACTGACACACACACACACATATTTCACACACACACACACAGACATCACTTCAGAAATGTTTGATTCGTGATCAGGGATGCTTGAAACGTGCTCTCCCGTCGAAAACTCGAATTCGAATTTTCGACCCCGTTACAATACTTTCCTTACACATTATGTATATAAGGAAAGTAAAAAGAATGAGATACTCCTTCCTTCTTTCCAAAATGAATAAATGAAACAGATGTACAGTTCCCAAGAATGTTGCTCTTTTTAAAGAGAAACAGTAGATGTAGCTTTCTTCAGGATACAATTCATTGGAAGTGGAGTTTAAGACAACATAAATACCGAAGAAAACATTTTCGAAGGGGATCAATAGGATAAAAGTAAAAGGATTCCTAATGTGTTTTATCATTTATTTCATACTTCTAGGAATCAAATGGAAAATGTATAACGGGAAGAGGAAATGCGCAATAAATGAAATATGAATAAAAATATCTGAAACAAGAAATTTATGAATAGGAATGTGGTGTGTGCATTTAAATTTTAACGGAAATATTATTCAATTTTATATTTTTGTACACTTATCGTTCGCACAGTCATAGGAATTTTTTAGAGTCATTCAGAAACCGAAAACGACATTTCTAGAACCGGAGGTGGATATCTTTAGTGAACCTTCCTACTCCCTCCGAAATTGGATGCTGAATCCATATCACGCATAATCTAAAATAGATCTATAGTCAATACTGTGAAATAGATGTTGCAGAAAAATTTTAGTTTATTATTTAAAAGTGACATAATGATTGATATCTTTAAAACCGGAAGGAGAAATCCTTAAAGAGCCGTCCCTATTCTCATCCGTATTTGATGCTGAATCCATATCAGCCATTATCTAAGTTCTATTTATAGCCGATTCTGAATAAAAACAGAAGTTTCATAGATAAATTTTGAACCGGGAGTGTAAAAGAACAGGAAAATGAAATAATTAGTGAATTCCTCTAGTCCTATGGAACTTAATACTGAATCATCAGTCATCGTTTAAACTTTATTAATAGCCGCTTCTGAGAAGTAGATCTTTCAAGAAAATAGAAATTATTTGAACACGAAATGTGAAAAGAAACGGAAGTTGAAATCGTTAATAAAACCCCTACCACCTTTGAAATTTATTGCTGAATCCATATCAGTCGTCATCTAAGCTCTATGGATCTATCTATCTAAAGCCTTCTATATTTAAAAAAAATCTGATGTGGCCAACACATGACTTTCCTTATATAATGAAATGAATTTACTACTTTTACAGTAAAATAAATAGGTTTTTCTTCTAGTAGATACTAATATCCTTTCCAAGATATTGAATTTTCGACAATTAGTCGTCATTTTCATTGATTTATCGTCATTTTTATCCATTTGGCGAGATTTTCGTTAATTTGGCAACATATCAAAAAGTCGCCAAGTTGGCGACATTCCGCCAATTTCGTCGCCAAAATCTCGCCAAGCGTTATGGACGAAGATATAAGTTATATATATATATATATATATATAACTTATTAGATATTGAATTTTCGACATATATTATATAACTATTATTATATATTTATATATTATATAACTTATTAGATATTGAATTTTCCACAATTAGTCGTAACTTTCATTGATTTAGCGTCATTTTTATCCATTTGGCGAGATTTTCGTTAATTTGGCAACATTTCAAAAAATCGCCAAGTTGGCGACATTCCGCCAATTTCGTCGCCAAAATCTCGCCAAGCATTATGGACAAAGCAGTAAGTTATTCTTACAGCAGATAAATTGGCGTTCAAATGCAAAAGTATTACTCAAAGTATCTTTTTTCATGAATGGAACGAGCAAGATCCACGAGAATGATGTCACCCAATTTATCGCATGATATTATATATAAAAAGTGAACATGTTTCTCAATAGGAAATATTTTTTTTTCTATTTTATATGACTTTTTGATAATTTTTTTGAAAAATGTGCAATATCTCGAGAACGGTTCATGTTAGCGTTCAAAAATTTATGTCACTCGTTTTCTAATGAAAAATTACATAAGAAATGTCTATTTACATAACTTTATTATTGGTTTTGATTTTTTGACGATTTTTTCAAAATTTCATTCGAAAATTTAGGGGGGTTCTGAACGTTCGATTGCGTATAAAAACAATAGGCTTCCAGTGTTTACAGATTGTGATTTTTGTAGCAAATTTGGTTCGAATCGGTCCATTCGTTCGTCAGTTATCGTCTCCACAGACCCACTGACACACACACACACACATCATTTCAAAAATGTTTGATTCGTGATCAGGGATGCTTGAAACGTGCTCTCCCGTCGAAAACTCGAATTCGAATTTTCGACCCCGTCACAATACTTTCCTTATACATTATGTATATAAGGAAAGTAATATGAGCCGAAATTGAAAAGAAAAAATACGCAAATGGAAATCCTCAGTAAACCCTTCAACTCTTCCGAAATTTAAAGCTGAATCACGCCAGTTGTCATTTAATCTCTATTTAATAGTCAATCCTGGAAAAAAAAACATGTTTCAAGGAAAATGCAAATTTTTGAATAGTTTTTTTGGGTCCCCGTGTTATGAGAGATTAAGAGGTGCATCTCGGTCCCTTTTGCAGATAGGGGGGAAAAGCAAATTAGAAAGTTGTAGATCCAGTTAATTTTAGTACAAAAATGTTTTTGTTCCATAACAAAAGATCGAAAGGGCATCTCCCTCAGATGCAACCTCCCTCCCCTGAAAATCGAAACTTCGGAAAGCAACAATTAGGTATTTAGACAAGACAACAATATGTGAATGCATAACAGAAAATTTTTCTTCCTTAAACACATTGAGAAATGGATAATTCGCATAAAGTTCGGAAGCAGCCATCCAATACGAACCTTGTATGCAAATATAATGGACTTGCATAAAGCGTTCGATTCCGGTCACTGTTTCACGAAGTTTTGGCATACCTCCTTCGCATGTATTTTGTATACATAGCGAAAACGACATAAAGCATGACATTTCAACTTTATGTAAATATGTCCACGAAGCGGACAGATTTCCCTTTACGCTTTTTGCATTTGAAGTGTCTCTTTCCATCTTTTGTTATGGAACTAAAACATTTTTGTACTAAATTCGACTCTCTCTACAACTTTCTAATTGATTTTTTTTCTTATCTGTAAATGGGGTCGAGGTGGGCTACCTAATCTCCCCCCGAAAGGGCCATGCCCCCCCTCTGGTTTCATTGTGTGGGCCATATGGGGTTTCCTATACAAATGCACATAAAGTAAATGGCTAACAGCCAAATTTCGTGAGATATTGCCCTGAGGAAGGATTTCCTTGTAACCCTGTATTACTTTGTAAATGTAATTATATTTCATTTTCACTCGTTCAAAAATACCGTGAGTTCTATTCAGATTATTTTAATATTAGAAAAGTCATAAATCACCTGTGGTTCATAAACATAATTTACGTTATACTTTTTACTAGAAGTACGAAAAATAATGCCTGAATTCCTCATTACTAGCATCCCCTACAAAATTTAACTCAAATAAATATCTCGCAATCCCTAAAATAAAACTGAAACTAAGCTGCTTGTTTTCCATTATTTTCAAATTCATAATAAATTTGCATTTCACTTTAAAATAACAGTGTAAAAATGCATTTATGAAAAAAATACTTACACACTGTCTAACACTTGAAAATCCAATCTGAACACAAATCATATTATTTCCGCCTCTGAAAGAATGTTCGTTTCGCTGAAGTATTTTGAAAATAAATATTTGATTCGCTGCTCATAAAACATAGATTACAAATCCACAACTAAATCAAGGAATAACTTCGGACCGATTTCACCAATTCCTTTCTTTCTGAAAGGAATAAGAATAAACAAATGTATAGGTTGCTGACGATTGTTCTTTTAAAGAAAATTGTAAATATATTTTTCCGGTATTTAATTCATCGAAAGTCGAGAAGGAAAAGCTGAGAAATAACAAACGAAAGCATTAAAACAGAAAAACAATACCTTTTTTCACATAAATAAAAGAAGAACACATAAGTAAAACAATAAATACTACGATGCATATGCATTTTATTATCGGGTTTTGACATTTTATATTTTGAGCTATAAAATAAAAACTGCACGTTGTTGTAATTACGTCATGTTTCCTTTCCTGTCTTTAAAGTCTCTCCGCTGGAAAATTCTACTTGCAGTAATCAGTCGTCATTACTGCTAGATCTGGGTTGCTTGCTTTTGACTATAAATTTGACGATTTTGGTAGCAAATTTGGAGATCACCAAGTCACCAACTTGGTGACTTTTGTCGAGATTTTGAAAGTTTTAGAATTTAAGCGATTAGTTAAAAATATTTACAATTCATTGTCAAATTGATTATTTTTGTCGAGACTTTAAAAGTTGTGGAGTATTTAAGCGATTAGTCAAAAATGTTGCCAGATATTTAGATTTTTCTGGCTATTTTTATAGAAGGTATATAGGGATGATGTTTTAGGAATCGGGGTCTTTTGTTCCATTGATTTCGATGAGTGTATTGTGATGTATTCTGACTGCGTCAGTGTTTTGAGAATAATATTTGTATATGAATACGTCAAACATTTAACTGCTATTTTATCAAATCTCCCTTATTGAATTCACCATACCTATTTGTGTGTAAGTCGGTCGGTTTATTGGTATATTTGAGGGCGCTTTACCTCATAAACGGTGCATTCTAGAAAGATGAAGTCTTTTGCAAAATTGTAGAACTTTTACATACACCCCCCTTTTAATTGACATCGAATATATCGGATCAATCCCTACTGAGTTAGCGTCCCCTGTCTGAAAATTACAGAACTTGTCCGTATCCTATATCATCAACGTCTTATCCAAGAAACATCGTGCTTTAAATAAAGTTGAACTATTTATTGCAGACTAATATTTTATTCATTAATTTCATGCTTTAAGCAACGTTTAATATGTTTAGCGCCATCTATCGGCCTATAAGTTTGTTTATATCGCTTATATAGTTCATCTTGTGCATCCTAGTGCTTGTTAAAATATTGCCCTCATGGTCAAGAACAGTTATTTCAATGATACCAATTTTCTACGAGCTAAGACTGCCCTTGAATTTAGCGTCATTTGTTGAAAAATGTGTTTGATTTTTGATCATCTGCGTCACGAACTTCGTTTCTTAAGAAATTAGTGTCTTAGGATGAAATATTAATTAAACTAAGGATGAAGTATTAATTAAAAATATATTTTCATTCCCTAGCACCAAATTTCTATGAATTATTTTTAATGAGTTTCACGCCATCTGTCGGTGATATTTTCTTTAATCGGCCTTTTCACCAAATGATGAAATTTCTATCTCTTTTATAAAGTGGAAAAATTATGTGTTTGCTTTCAATTATTACTTTCCTTATATACATAATGTATAAGGAAAGTATTGTGACGGGGTCGAAAATTCGAATTCGAGTTTTCGACGGGAGAGCACGTTTCAAGCATCCCTGATCACGAATCAAACATTTTTGAAGTGATGTCTGTGTGTGTGTATGAAAGTATGTGTGTGTGTGTGTGTGTGTGTGTGTGTGTCAGTGGGCCTGTGGAGACGATAATTGACGAACGAATGGACCGATTTGAACCAAATTTGGTACAAAAATCACAATCCGTAAACACTGGAAGCCTATTGTTTTTATATGCAATCGAATGTTCAGAACCCCCCTAAATTTTCGAATGAAATTTTGAAAAAATCGTCAAAAAATCAAGATCGCTAATAAAGTTACGTAAATAGACATTTCTTATGTAATTTTTCATTAGAAAACGATTGACATAAATTTTAGAACGCTAACATGAACCGTTCTCGAGATATTGTACATTTTCCAAAAAAAATATAAAAAAGTCATATAAAATAATAAAAAAATATTTCCTATTGATAAACATGTTCACTTTTCATATGTAATACCATGCGATAAATTGGGTGACATCATTCTCGTGGATCTAGCTCGTTCCATTCATGAAAAAAGATTCTCTGAGTAATACTTTTGTATTTGAACGCCAATAGTCATTTATCTGCTGTAAGAATAACTAATTTCTTGGTCCATAACGCTTGGCGAGATTTTGGCGATGAATTTGGTGGGATGTCGCCAACTTGGCGACTTTTTGAAATATTGCCAAATTAACGAAAATCTCGCCAAATGGATAAAAATGGCGTTAAATCAATGAAAATGACGACTAATTGTCGAATATTCAATGTCTTGGAAAGAATATTAGTATCTACTGTAAGAAAAACCTATTTTTTTACTGTAAAAGTAGTAAATTCATTACATTATATAAGGAAAGTCATGTGTTGCCCACATCAGATTTTTTAAAATGTCGTCAGAGAATTATTTTACGGATTAGACTGGCAGTTACAAAAAATGCATTTTCCCAAATGCATCTTTTAAATTTCTCCAACAATTACGAAATCCCATCTTCAAGCATTCTTATTGTCTTTTGAATAGCTTTGAAATTCGGGTGATTTTGAAAATAAATATTTCGTTTCCTATTCGTGAAACTCAGATAACAAATCACCGAACTAAAGTTAGGAATAAATCATTGACTTTCTCTTACTCCCCAGAGGACAAAATAACAGATGTAAAGTTCTCAAGACAGATGCTCTTTTTGAGATAATTGTAACTAAAACATTCAGATGCTTAATTCATTGAAAGTCAGGAAAAAAATTTCAAAGAAAAAACACGATACAGTTAAAAAGGAAATATTATATCTTCTCAGAGTGCAAGATTTTCTCTTTCTAAATAAGAGAAAGTCATATGTAATCTCGGCCTCAAATATACAGAGAATTGATAATAGTCTCAGTAGTTGAATGGATTGAATGTCGAATGACAAAGGACCGTGGTTCGAATCCCCGAAACACTAGACTTTTACAGTGGCGTAGGAAGGGACGGGAGTGGTTTTTTAGAGATTATAATCTACTTCCCCGTAAGCATACATCTCTTTTTGATTTTTCTTATATATATTTTTATCTCTTATCCTTTTGGAATTTTATATGGCAATGATTTTTAGAGTTGCAACTGCGCCTAATAACTATATGCTTTTATATATGCTATTGTATTTGCACTTATATTGTTTTCACTTATATATATATATATATATATATATATTATATAATATATATATATATATATATATATATATATATATATATATATATATATATATATATATATATATATATATATATATATATATATATATATATATATAGATATATATATAATACTTCGACTTATGAATATTTATTTTCCATTTTCTTATTTCATCTCATCCGAAAGGGGAGATTAGCACAATTCTGCAGTTTAGTAAAAATATATTTACTGAATTTTCTGTTAATTTTCAGTCAAAAGCATAAGAATCGAGATTTTCGATCCCGCTTTTTCTCCCGTTGACAACTGAGCGTTGTTATGGGGAGAAGTGGACGTTAGTGCGTATGCTCGACAAATTGTTGTGGGCGACTACACGCGCTTTTAATCCAAAGAATTATCTCATATGCGGTTTGTACAGCAGTTAATTTTAACTTAAATTTTGTCCGTGTTAAAGCGGTTGGGAGCGCGACTGCGTCTTTTGAAAAACGGAATGAATGAATTCAGTTAAACCCTGTTTTAAATTGTGAGTTACGCCGGATAAATTTTGTAGTTTTAAATAAATGAACAGCCTTCAAAAATATTCATTAAATACATTTTACACATATTTGATATCATAACAAATAAAACCATTCCCATTACGCTTAGACTTTTGGGATGCTACATAGATTTTATATTATGTTGTATTGTAAGGCACCAGAATTCAAATTAAAATATATATATATATATATATGTGTGTGTGTGACTTATTCCGCCCGTACTAGCCGTATGCTAGACCAGGTCCAAGAGCCCAAAAGTTACAATGAAATAAAAAACCAATAAAGGGTCTTTATAAATATCTTTCTTAGCAAGCCCCAGCCAGCCTAAAAGATGGTCAGGGGCGGCCTCTTCGGAATTGCAATTAGAGCAAGAAGAATAAGATTTATTAAGCACTTTAAGCGTCCACTGACAAATCTGCTAATGGTGGTCTGCATCCCTCTGTCGCCCTTAACGGTAAGGGCACCACCAGGGGATTTCCTGTCATACCAGGTATGAACAGGGGGTGTCCTCCATAGACTCTCGCTTACAATTTTCCTTCTTGAGTAGATTTCAAGGTAAGTCAAAGTGTCACATGAAGAAGCAGGAAGAGAGACTCCCTCCTTGGTCAGAGAATCAGCAGTCTCATTCCCCAGGAGTCCTATATGAGACGATACCCATTGTACGTAAACTTCATGCCGTTGAGAAAGATCTTTGAGAATCTCAAGTATCGAAAGTGAAGTTCTATCTCCAACAATTGTCCAGTTACTCAGATGTTGAATGGCATTGCGGCTATCAGTCAGGATCCAAATATCACAATAAGAGGTTGATGTTGAGACCCAGACCGTCCGACCTACCAGAAAGGTGTAAGGTAACTGTTTGGACGGCCGGAAAGTGCCACCCAATTTAGACCGGAACCCAGTGGAGGAGGCATCCACAGGGACCGTACCCTCCTTCCCCTACCACCAACCTCTCGGAAGGACTTACGGACCCACATGTTTAACGTGATCGTACTCCTCATGAACATGGCGGCAGTTGTGGCAGCGTGCAAATCCAGTGCGCAAACCACCGGGCTACCGCGCCCGAAATGTGCCAACAGCACGCGGTGTT
This sequence comes from Amaurobius ferox, assembly GCA_951213105.1. Classification (NCBI taxonomy): domain Eukaryota; kingdom Metazoa; phylum Arthropoda; class Arachnida; order Araneae; family Amaurobiidae; genus Amaurobius; species Amaurobius ferox. The sequence goes on from OX578143.1 coordinate 21,387,482, forward strand.
CCCAGGTGGTCACCCACCCAAGTACTAACCGCGCCCGCTGCTGCTTGACTTCGGTGATCTAACGAGAACTGGTGTTTTCAGCGCGGTACTGCCGTTGGCTCTCACAATAAGATGTATCAGTTTTAATAGATTTTAGTGTCTCCTCGTTGGCAATAAGCTCAGATCTAAACACTGAGCAGAAATCTGGATTCCTAATCCTGAGATGATTTGTGAAAGTAGGGGTTTTGATATATATATATATATATATATATATATATATATATATATATATATATATATATATATATATATATATATATATATATATACATATATATAAAATATGAAATTTGTTAAAATATTCAAATTAAATGTAGCTTGAAACAATTAAAAAATAATCTATTAAGTCTGTTCGATAAAACTTAATTGAACAAATATAAATAACGGTAAAAGAAACTAATTATAACTAATAAGGAAAGAAATGTGCTGAAATCACCATCGATCAATGTAAAATCGACGCAAAAGTAACGCAATTTGTATAGGTCATACATTTAAATACCAAGTTACTCAAAAATTTATAAGATTCCTAATAGTTATAAATCTATTTATATAAAAATCTTCAGAATTTTTTCATACAATTTCATCCATTTTTCATCTGATCCATTTTCTCCAGAAATGCCTTCCCCCCACCTTGTTATCAATAAGCATCTTCTTAAGTGGTTACTGACAGATTAATAAATGCAATTTTTCAGTTTTTATAGGAACAATGGCCATTTACTCGATGACCAGTGGCCTCGGACATCCATTACTCAACGCCCCCTGTTTTCTCGGTCGTTATTCCCCATTTATTCTCAAGCCTGTCGTGCCCATCCGTTTATCTTGTGTCAAAATTGTGTAGAGGTTTATATCGGTGAATCTTGAATTTCTGTTGCTCAGATTGAAATAATTTTTAACAATGAATAAATTCAATTTTTACTTTTTCTAAAATATATAGCATGTAAACGAGGAATGTATTTGTAAAGGGTTAGAAATTTTAAATTGAGTGAATTTAAGCTTTTTGGATATATTAGAGTATAAATTAATTGTTTCCAAAGTATCTCTATATGTGCACTTGTAATCACAGTAGATGCAGAATTATCGATCGTAATTTTATAAATTTATGTAGTTAGGTGCATTTTTTAATAAAAATTATTCAAAATAAATATGTTTTTATTTCTTTCATATATATATATATATATATATATATAAGATTCATATGAAAAAGAGGGGAAATGACCAAATGCAAGGCATAAAATGGTAGAGGGGGATGGCGACCCCTCTTTCCCGTTTAAAAGACTGCTTTTATGCCCGGGCAACACTCACGGTACCAATGCCATGCAGAAGCCATACTTCCGTAAATGTGTCAAATCAAAAACACTCGAAAAAGTGCAATGAAACAAATAGGAATCGACCAGGATCGCAAGGGAAAGAATGGAAATGCAGCAAATGCCCCTGTCGGTTAAGATGGAGTGCATCATATATAACAGAAGTCCACGCATGCGCTATTCGTTATTTTCACTTTCATCGTTCTATACCTCTGCCATATCCTTTAAGTAAGCATTTTCTCCCTTTTTTGTATTAAATAGGGAATTATAATAACATTTCAGGAAGCCAATTGGATAATTACGTTTTATTGCCTCCTTCATAATATTCCTATTATGCATGATGCAATCAGACTTGAAAGTATTAATGCGTTGATTTCTTTTGAGGTGACCAATGACGACATTTCTGAAAATGTTTTTGGTCAAATTGGACCTCCAATCAATAATGCGGTTGATTTTTATATTGAAATTGTTTCTCTTGTCATATAAGACGGTATAAGTACCATATCTACTGTCATGTTTTAGTGTGATATCTAGAAAATCAACACTATCTTCCTCCTTACTTATATTCTCAATCAATTCCAGTTCTTTTGGATAAAAAGTAAAATCAAATTGGGGTGTATTCTTATATTGCCCAATAAGGACATCGTCAACGAAACGAAAATATGGCATTTCATGTAATATATGAGTGCCATTTTCAAATTTACACAAGTATAGATCGGCGAGCAGGGATGAACATCCCCCTCCCATCGGAATACCCTTAACCTGTTGAAAATAGTTGGTGCCGTCAAATAAGATGTTTTCAAACAACACAATGCGAATCCAGTCCTCGTATTTTCTGAATGTAATATGCTCTTTTAAGTCATATATTTCATGTAGTTCCTTCAAAATTTCATATAGATTTTCCAGATTGATGTTGTTGAATAAATCACGGAAATCGTAACTTTTGAAACGTATATCCCTGCTATAAAATGGAAGTCGGTTGATGACATCGTAACTATTATTTATCATTACTGTTCCTTGTTTCTTGAGTATAATCATAACATTTTTAAGTATAGTTAAAAGTTTTTCATTTGCAATTGTTAAATAGGATCCACATCCCACTGTCACCGGCCGGAACTTGACTGGATTTTTATGAAGTTTTGGTATGAGTACCAAATATGGAAAGTTAACTGCTTTAAGTTCGATACCAATACTTTGATACAGAGTTTTAATTTTATTTACCAGACATGTTCCATTTTGTTGTAAAGGGGAGTACATTTGTTTATCAAGATAACTATTTTTTAAAGTATCAACGCAGTATTTTCTGCATGTGAAAGCGTAATTTGATACAACTTTATCCGTATAAGTTATAACATATTTATTTTCATATTTATTGACTGCATTTTGAAGAGAAGGATAATACGTTTTTTTACACAATGTTTTGTAGTGGAGATTGAACATTTTGATAAGGTTGTATTGCCATTCTTTGAAGGCTTGAATTGGCATGCTGTATTTTACGGCGAGTTTATATGTAAATTTCTTCAAATCTTGTTCAAAGTCCTTTTTAATATTTGTGAAATCTTGTATACGAAATTTCGTACCAAGTTGAAGCATAGATTTTAACTTATGATTATCCAATAGATCCAGGTTTCCAGTGATAATGTGCGCATGATGGGTATCAATATAAGGGCTGTTTTGACAATTACACTCTTCACTTTTATATACATTGATGTTTCTACTTATGCGGTTATAATTAAATATTTTTCTACCAATGGTTTGCACAAATTTATAAATCAGTTTTACTTCTATGTTAGGTATTGGTAAGAGATGTGCCAAGTTTTTTATATATGTCTTGATTGGTAAACCATCATAATTTTTATTTTTGTAGGTTGTAACAAAAGTCTCTGTTGTAGTAGTTTTCTTCTGTGGAGAGGATTTCAATACTATGTTTAATGTACTGGCTTTTATTTTAAGTAAATCCATCATAATAGCGTAGTTTGTACATGCATTTTCATTATTATTAGCAGTTAGTTGTTTTTCGAGTTGATACACTTTCAAATAACACCAGATGCGTTGAATATAACGTTTTCTTATGCTAAATATAAGATTTTTGATCCAGCCGGGTTTTATTATTATTCCTGCACACACTGTTTTCATGAACGTTTCGATCTTTTCAAGAGTTTCTTTATAACTGAAATATTTCCTTATTCTTGTTCCCCTTTGCCATCTCTTTTTTATAGCAGGATGGATATCTTGTAATACAGGGTTACGTTTTTCATTTTTACAAGATTCCAAGTTATAATTGTCATTAAATATGATCGTATTGAGTCCATACGGAAAAGCTGTTCCATATTGTTGGATGTGCGTATTTTCCCACCAAAGTCTTTCTGACAGTTTGGGTATTGATACCCATCATGCTCACATTATCACTGGAAACCTGGATCTATTGGATAATCATAAGTTAAAATCTATGCTTCAACTTGGTACGAAATTTCGTATACAAGATTTCACAAATATTAATAAGGACTTTGAACAAGATTTGAAGAAATTTACATATAAACTCGCCGTAAAATACAGCATGCCAATTCAAGCCTTCAAAGAATGGCAATACAACCTTATCAAAATGTTCAATCTCCACTACAAAACATTGTGTAAAAAAACGTATTATCCTTCTCTTCAAAATGCAGTCAATAAATATGAAGATAAATATGTTATAACTTATACGGATAAAGTTGTATCAAATTACGCTTTCACATGCAGAAAATACTGCGTTGATACTTTAAAAAATAGTTATCTTGATAAACAAATGTACTCCCCTTTACAACAAAATGGAACATGTCTGGTAAATAAAATTAAAACTCTGTATCAAAGCATTGGTATCGAACTTAAAGCAGTTAACTTTCCATATTTGGTACTCATACCAAAACTTCATAAAAATCCAGTCAAGTTCCGGCCGGTGACAGTGGGATGTGGATCCTATTTAACAATTGCAAATGAAAAACTTTTAACTATACTTAAAAATGTTATGATTATACTCAAGAAACAAGGAACAGTAATGATAAATAATAGTTACGATGTCATCAACCGACTTCCATTTTATAGCAGGGATATACGTTTCAAAAGTTACGATTTCCGTGATTTATTCAACAACATCAATCTGGAAAATCTATATGAAATTTTGAAGGAACTACATGAAATATATGACTTAAAAGAGCATATTACATTCAGAAAATACGAGGATTCGATTCGCATTGTGTTGTTTGAAAACATCTTATTTGACGGCACCAACTATTTTCAACAGGTTAAGGGTATTCCGATGGGAGGGGGATGTTCATCCCTGCTCGCCGATCTATACTTGTGTAAATTTGAAAATGGCACTCATATATTACATGAAATGCCATATTTTCGTTTCGTTGACGATGTCCTTATTGGGCAATATAAGAATACACCCCAATTTGATTTTACTTTTTATCCAAAAGAACTGGAATTGATTGAGAATATAAGTAAGGAGGAAGATAGTGTTGATTTTCTAGATATCACACTAAAACATGACAGTAGATATGGTACTTATACCGTCTTATATGACAAGAGAAACAATTTCAATATAAAAATCAACCGCATTATTGATTGGAGGTCCAATTTGACCAAAAACATTTTCAGAAATGTCGTCATTGGTCACCTCAAAAGAAATCAACGCATTAATACTTTCAAGTCCTATAGGAATATTATGCATGATGCATAATATTCCTATTATGCATCATGCATAATAGGAATATTATGAAGGAGGCAATAAAACGTAATTATCCAATTGGCTTCCTGAAATGTTATTATAATTCCCTATTTAATACAAAAAAGGGAGAAAATGCTTACTTAAAGGATATGGCAGAGGTATAGAACGATGAAAGTGAAAATAACGAATAGCGCATGCGTGGACTTCTGTTATATATGATGCACTCCATCTTAACCGAAAGGGGCATTTGCTGCATTTCCATTCTTTCCCTTGCGATCCTGGTCGATTCCTATTTGTTTCATTGCACTTTTTCGAGTGTTTTTGATTTGACACATTTACGGAAGTATGGCTTCTGCATGGCATTGGTACCGTGAGTGTTGCCCGGGCATAAAAGCAGTCTTTTAAACGGGAAAGAGGGGTCGCCATCCCCCTCTACCATTTTATGCCTTGATTTGGTCATTTCCCCTCTTTTTCATATGAATCTTGTATGTTACTTTAGGAGAATGTGCTGCATTGCGCCAACTTCTGGAGAAAAATTGGATCACTGTGAAATAATTTTATTTTAATATATTTACTATGCTATATATATATATAAGAATTAAAAATGAAAGCAGATAAAAACAGGAGTGACCATATGAATTACATAAAATGGTATGGGTGGGTGGCGACACCCCTTTCCCGTTTAAAGCAGCTTTTACAACCCGGGTAACGCTCACGGCACCAACATAATTCCATGGTCAGTCTTCCAAATGTGCGAAAACAAAAGCACCCGAACGGACTTAAAGTCAAAGATGAAAACGATGTAGAAAAAAGAAAGAAATATTCTTCAACCTAACCCAGTGGAACATCTCCTTATAAGGGTAAAGTCGCACATGCGCAGAGATATAACTTGATAACAGTTTCGCAGTTATGAATATAATGCCTCACTTAACGTTAAGAATATTACAACTTTTCTTTGAAAAATGAATTGTAATAATGCCGTATAAAATTCATAGGATAATTTCTCTTTATTGCCTATTTTATAAATTTGTTACATTTGTAGATGCAGTCTTTCTTAAAAGTATTGTAACTTTGGTTTCTTCTAAAGTAACCAATTATTATATTTCTGAATACATTCTTGGTTAGGTTTGAATTCCAGTCGATTATATGATTTATCTTGATACTGTATGATTCTCTTTTATCGTGTAGCTCTGTATAAATTCCATATTTCTGGCGTTTTTTTATTGTTAAATCTAAGAAATTCACCGATCCGTCTTCACTCACTGGATTTTCGATTAGGTCTAATTCGCTTGGGTAGAATGTGAAATCAAAGTTTGGGGTGTTTTCATATCCCCCAATTAACACATCATCGACGTAACGGAAGTAGGGCATTTCCGATAAGATATGAGTACCTCTTTCGTATTTTGATAGATAAATATCCGCCAGTATTGACGAACAACTTCCTCCCATAGGTATGCCCTTGATTTGCTTGTAAAAATTTCTGCCGTCATGAAGTATGTTTTCTTTTAATACCAATTCCTCCAAGTCCAAGTATCTTCTGTAGGTTATATGTTTTTTAAATCGTATTCTTCATGTAAATCATTCAGAATTAATTGTAAATTAGTTAAATCAATATTATTGAACAAATCTCGAAAGTCGTAACTTTTAAAGTTGATATCCTTGTTGCAAAATTTTAGCCGGTTTATTAATTCTTGTCCATTTTTTATCATGATAGAGTTATGTTTTTTAATATTAAATATAACTATTTTGAGTAAATCCAGAAGTTTTTTGTTTGCTAGTTCTAAATATGATGCACATCCCACTGTCACTGTTCGAAATTTGACAGGTTTTTTGTGTAATTTGGGAATGAGTACCAAATATGGAAATTTGATTGTTTTGATATCCATTCCTATTCTTTTGTAAAGAGCCTTTATTCTTTTTGTCAGTATCAATGCGTTACTGGATATTATTGTATACATTTCACTATCCTTATAGCGTCAGGCAGCATCGGGCGCGGTTAGTACTTGGGTGGGTGACCACCTGGGAACACCGCGTGTTGTTGGCTCTTTTCGGGCGCGGCAGCCCAGTGGTTAGCGCGCGATTCTCGCCGCTGCCAGAACTGCCGCCGTGTTCATGCGGAGTACGATCACGTTAAACATGTGGGTCCGTAAGTCCTTCCGAGAGGTTGGTGGTAGGGGAAGGAGGGTACGGTCCCTGTGGATGCCTCCCCCACTGGGTTCCGGTCTAAATTGGGTGGCACTTCCCGGCCGTCCAAGCAGTTACCTTACACCTTTCTGGTAGGTCGGACGGTTTGGGTCTCAACAACAACAACAACAACTATCCTTATAGCATTTGTCCAATGTATCCAAATAAAACTTCTTGCATGTGAATGTATAATTCGATACAATTTTATCGGTATAAGTTAAGACAAAATCTTCTTTAAATTGCTTGAAAGAGGATGGGACTGTAATTTCACTTGTGTTATTGCCATGCTTCGGGTGGTAGTGACAAAAAGCTCTGTAAAAACTATCTTTCCACTTATTAAAAGTTTGTACTGGTAAACTATGTTTTACCGCCATTCAATAAATGAATAGCTCGAGATCATTATAAAATTCGTTATGTACATTTTTAAATTCTTGTATACGGTACTTTGTACCGTGTTGAAGAATGTTTTTAAGTTTTTTGTCTGTAATAAATTCCAAGTTACCGGATATTATGTGCTTATGATATTGATCACTATGAATATTTTCATGACAATTACAAGTTTCAATATTATTTGATGCAACATCTTGACATAATTTGTTATAGTTGAATAATTTCCTTCCGTTGGTTCTGACGAATCGATAATTTATCATGATTTTTATGTTAGACAAGGGAAAGAAATCTTTTATATTATTTAAAATAGAATTGAATGGGATGTTTTCATACTGTTGGTTCTTGAATGTTGTAATAAAAAATTCTTTAGATTTTATTAAATTTTCACTTTTTTTAAGTATTATGTTAAATATTCTGTCTCTGAGTTTGATTAAGTCCAATAGTATATCAATATTAGTACTTGCTTCTTCATTACTGAAGTAGTTGTCTATAAAGTTGAAATTTATTATATAATTCCATATTTTCTGTAAATATTTAAGTTTGATACCGTTGGCTGTGTTCTTAATCCATTCAAGTTTCATCTTGCTTTTTGTTTTTATAAATTCCAATATTTTTTTCTTCTGTTTTAATATAATTATTATGTTGTTTCTTGCTTCCTCTTTGCCATCTGTGAGATTTGTTTTATATAAAACTTTTAAATTTCTATAATAAAACAAATGAAACAACTACCACTACTTGAAGTGCATCATTTCTTATATAATATTTTAATTAATGTGCGTTATAATTTTACAAACAAAAGTGTCAAAGGGCAGTATAAATTGTCTTAAACTACAAGTTTAATGCAATTAAAAAATATTCATGTAATAATCATTTTCCGTGATAAAACCTTTTTTTTTATAAATCTAAATAATGAATGGAAAAAAAATATTCAAGTTTGACAGGATGTCAGTTTGTCAAGTTTGACATGACAATATTCAAGTATATGATGGGCTTACCCTCATCATATTTTTCCTATGAGGACCCTGCAACAATTCATAACTCTCAAATCCCATGTATTTGAAACTCAGGGACGAGCACTCTACTAGATTACTAAATAACTAAGCTCTGTAGTTTATCCTTGAATTTTTAAGGTAGAGTTACAGAGTGCAATATTTTAAAGTAAAATGCAGATATAGCGTTAAAAAATAAAACTCCGTTAATAAGAGCAATTAATTGATAAAAATAGCTGGTTTGGTAAGCAAAAATAGTCTCCTTCTTCAGGATAGCAGCCACGACAACAAAGATGAACAGACCTCTATCTGTTTTAGAATAACACTGAAAAGATAAACAAAAGAATGACATTTCATTACCAAATCAAAGTGAGTTACTTCCCATGCCGATATGAGCAAACATACTTGGACCGGTTGTAAGCCAGAGGCTGTGACCTTTCATGTCCAAATATTAATTATGGTGCCAAACCATGTGATTGAAATATCTTTTCGGCAGTTTTACAGATTGATAATTGTCAGCTAAATGGTTTTAAATAATTAGCGGTATTAATATACATAGGTTTACTACTTTCCATTATACAAATTAGTGTATTTGTATAGTGGAAGGTAATAAACCTTTTGACCTTATACATATTTGAATACATATAGTACAAAAAAATGTTGAAGGCCTCAAAAATTTATATTTATAATTTGAGCAAAATAAATACTTTTTAAACTTGACCAAAGAATTTTATCTATTTCTCGTCTCAATAAATTCTTTCAGAAACGCTTTCTCTCAACCGTGTTATTAATAAGCATCATCGTAAGTGGTTACCGTCAGATTAATAACTGCAATTTTTCAGGTTTTTCGAAGTAGAATGGGCATTATAGACAAGTAGTGGCCCCCAGCAATCTATTACTAAATGCCCCCTGTTTTCTTGGTCATTATTCTCCATTTGTTACAATCCTTGTCGTGTCCATCCGTTCATCTTATGTCGAAAGTGTATAAAGGTTTCTTTTAAATAGTATCGGATTTTCGCTGCTCTGTCGAGATTGAAAATATTCTTGGTGATAAACTAATGTCATTTATATTTTCCGATATTTTAAGACTTATTTTTATTACTATACACAGTAAGGTATAGCGAAAGAATCGGAATTAGGGTCACAAATTAGAATTAGAGTTTTAGATCAATTTACACATTTTGGCATTTTAGGATACAAATAAACTATTTTTACCGTAACATCTCTACGTATATCGGAGTGTCTGTTGGTCGATCTGTGTTATGTATGTTTTCACTTTATCACAAAATCTGTCAGATGAAAATTTGATGAAATTTGGTAGAACAGTCTGATTCTCACTGTTCTCACACTTCTGCACACAAAAATGAATTCTAATGCTAGATTTATAGCTTTGGTGAAATTTATTATGGATTTAAATGCTTCTTTTGGTTTACTCAACCGGTTCAACAAAAGAGGGGAAAATCATTTTAAGGGGGAAATGGAATTTATTGAAAAATTAAAAAAATAACACCCAAATTTCCAACTATCTTACATTGTAGATGGTTAACTAGTTCAAAAGTTTCGTTAAAGAAAAAATCGTACATCTTACTTAATCCTTTGCCCATGAGTTCAGAAGTTCAAAGTTGCCTTTCCAGTTGCCTCCAACTTTACCTTAATTCTTTTCGGTAAGAATTTGGCTAGATGTTTAGCTTACTATAGAAGCTTAAATTAAGTTAAAAAGCCATGTAACTTGCAATGGACAGCATATTGTAGGAGACCACTATTAAAAAAAACATTTTAAGCTGAAGTTAAGTTTCGTTAAAAAAAAACATACATCGTATTTTTTCATTTACTCTCTATAATTTAAGTTACACTTCCTCCAACTCTCTTTATTTCTTTGCTGTAAGAATTTCGTATGAGGTTTTAGTTTCTTAAAGCAGCTTAAGTTAAATTAAGAAGCCGTGTACTCGCATCGGTAAGCATTATATAGAAAACCACTATTCTAATGATTTACTTTTAAGCTGAAGCTAAGTTTCGTTAAATAAAAAACATACATCGTATTATTTCATCTACTCACTATAATTTAAGTTACACTTCCTCCAACTTTCTTTATTTCTTTGCTGTAAGAATTTCGTATGAGGTTTTAGTTTCTTAGTTTCTTAAAGCAGCTTAAGTTAAGTTAAGAAGCCGTGTTCTTTCAGGGGTAAGCATTATATAGAAAACCACTATTCTAATGATTTCCTTTTAAGCTGAAGCTGTTTCGTTAAAGAAAAAACATGCATCGTATTTTTTCATTTACACACTATAATTTCAGTTTCACTTCCTCCAACTCTATTTATTTCTTTGCTGTAAGAATTTCGTATGAGGTTTTAGTTTCTTAAAGCAGCTTAAGTTAAGTTAAGAAGCCGTGTACTCGCAGGGGTAAGCATTATATAGAAAATCACTATTCTAACGATTTCCTTTTAAGCTGAAGCTAAGTTCCGTTAAAGAAGAAAGTTCATCCGACTTTTCAGTTACCTACTGTAATCAAAATTACATCTCCAATTTTCTCTAACTTTTCTTTTACTCCTTTGCAGTAAGATTTAAGCATGCTATTTTGTTTCTTAAAGCATCTTAAGTTAAGTTAAGAAGTCGTGTACGCTGCAAGAGTATGCAAACTACAGGATACCACTTTAAAAAAAATTAATTTTAAGTTGAAGCTAAGTTTCGTCAGTTAAATAAAAAACACTTTTCATATACCCATTACTGTCACATTACATCCCCAGTTCCTTCAAACTTTTCCAAGTTCTGTTTTGGTAATAATTTGATATCAAGTTTAGTTTCTTAAAATAGCTAATGTTAAGTTAAAAAGTACTCGCAAGAGTAAGTATATTATAGAAAAGCATTATTCTAACGAACTCCTTTGAAGCTAAAGCTAAGTTTCATTAAAGAAAACATACACTTTCTACTTTTTATTTACCCACTATAATAGACCTTCAATTTCCCCCAACTTTACACTAATTTCCTTACCCTAAGAAATTTTATGAGACTTAACTTTTTAAAGTGGTATAAGTTCAGAAAAACAGTTTACTCGCAGGGGCAAACATACAATAGGAAAAAACTATTCTAAAGAATTAATTTTAAGCTGACGTTAGAAGACGCAATAAACGTCTACTAACTTTTGTGGGCACTATTTTTTATTTAATTAATACCCCTTTCCTTTTATTATGCGTCAATTATTACGCATAATAAAAGGAAAGGGCAGTATGCCTTAATTATTAAGCATATACTGACCAATTAATAATTGTCATTTCCTCGGCCAAAAGGGCCACTTTCTTGATGACCGTTTTTATTGTGATCCCCATTACTCTCTCCCTCCATATTCCACCAGAATTTATTCTCCTCGCTTGTCTGAGCTGAATCCGTCTATTCTGCTGTCTTTTGGGGAAAATGCGTTTTGATTGATTCGGGATTTCCCTTTTCTTTTAGTTGAATAACTTGAAAAGGAGTGCTGATCACATATAAGTAACACGTTCATTTTCAAAACACTTTGTATGTGAAATAGAAAAAATTATTGTTATCGGTTTAAAATTCGAATTTAGAGTTTTGGGATGGTATATGAGTTTTAAGTATCACTGTAACTGATTAGAATGTTTTTTATAATAGTTGAGCATGGAGGCGTCGTTTCTGGAACTAGTTCAGCAATTTCGGTGAAATTTTGCACGATTATTTCAAACAGTGAATGATGTTTACATAACTATAATGTTTTGGTCAATGCATAAAGAATTCGATTAATGCCTTTTAAAGATCATCAAATTATTAAATTTCAAAAAATAATTTGATTCAATTGCGATAAATAGGTAATCAGTTAACAGTTACGATAAATAAGTAATAAGTGTATATCTATTGAAAATTAATTAGTGTGTTTGAAATGTTTTTGAGATGAAACGTTCAGAAGTGAAATGTATTTTCGAACATTTGTATAATATAGTTTTCAACAACTGGATATTTTTACAACTGCGACTAAATAACGATAGATAAGTCCAAATAAGTTAAAATTATAAAATAACAAGATTTTAAGCTCGTCAGCTTGATGGATGCATTAAGTTATGAAAAATATCCTCTCCCACTGCCTGCAGTATTTGATTTACATTACTAAAATCTCCGAACCCTATGCTTCTCTCCGTATTAATATAATTATTTACTATACGATCCCTAACAAAGCATAATTACTGTACGATCCCCTAAAAATGTATTAAATCTCCGGACCCTATACTTCTCTCCGTATTAATATTATTATTTACTATACGATCCCTAACAAAGCATAATTACTGTACGATCCCCTAAAAATGTATTAAATCTCCGGACCCTATACTTCCCTCCGTATTAATATTATTATTTACTATACGATCCCTAACAAAGCATAATTACTGAACGATCCCCTAAAAATGTATTGTTACAATATGATCCCAAGACCAGTGGTTTTCAAACTTTTTTGAACCACGGGCCATATTTTAGTACGTTAGAAGCTCGCGGACTACATATGCAAAAATGCATAACCTCGTAAACAACAACAACATAAAAAAAAAGCCCTATCCAAAGTTTCCTCAAAACAGCTTGTTTATTTATTTATGTTTAAGTTTTTGCTCATTGTGTCCGAGTCTGATTTTTCTGCTTATTACTTTTCTTATATACTACTAGCAGCATACCCGTTCTTCGCACGGAGTATATAATATAAATAAACTTAAATTTCACAATCATGTGCAAATTCCTATAGTATACTAAATGACATGTTTAATCAAAATATTCTGTTAAAATATTTAATACAATGCTCCTAAAAAGAAACCTCAGGATCTCTGTTCTCACTATACAAAATTATCTTCACGAGTAGATCTGAAGAATAAAATATCCTGGCCTTTTTTGTAAGCAAATTTATAAAAAGTATGGAATTGAATCAATATATGCAAAATAATAGCGTATTGTATGGGACCCGTACTACTTATATACGCGAATATTAGAAGATATAACCTGTATTATGACATTACATGTATACATTGAAAATATCAATAAATCCGTAAACTTTAAACCAGTAGGCAGTAATTAATTCCAATATGTGCCCAAATGAAAGTGCTAAAATTATATGGGAAGATAAACCCGTACTACTTATAATGTCATAGATTAAAAGATATGTCCTAGTGTTAGTAAAAGATTACCCGTATTATAATATTCAGTTTGAAAAATTTTTGCCAATATATAACAGATTACTTAATAAATTAAAAATATCAATAATCCCCGTAATCTTCATACCGGAAGGCTTGATTCCAATATATGCCAATATATATGTACTACTTATATTCTCTTACATTAGAAGATACACCAGTGCATTTGTAGAAGATTACTCGTACAACGTACAATATATGAGTTTCAACAATTTTTGCCGCAATACAACAATTCCATAAGAAATTGGAAATATCAATAATCTCTCAATCAATAATCCCCGAAAACATCAATAATAATAATGTTTAAACATGAAGATCGTAATTGATATTATCCAGTCAAAAGTACGATGGCAATGAAATTTATTTTATATACATATCTTCATCATTAAAATCGGAAAAGATTTAATAAAAATCTTCTTCCTCATAAACACATTAAATTTAAATCCGTTGTTAAGCGACATGTTATGATTTGCTTCAAATAAATTGGTGGTCAAAATATCATCTGAATATCTGTAATGAAGGTTTGGCGACATTTTAAAAAATCGCCAAATTTATCGCCAAGTGGGACTGTAGAACTCACAGTCCCACTTGGCGATAAATTGACGAACCATCATCAAAATATTATCCCCTAAAAAAACACAATTTCGTTTATTTAGGGCAATTTATCAAATTCAAAATATTTTTATGGATTTATAAATATTTTTATCAATTTGGTGACATTTTAAAAATTCGCTAAATGGGTTACTAAGTAGGGCGGTTGGACTGACAGACAAATGCTAACGAAACACCATTTCAGTACTTTCTTTTAACAAAACAAAAAAAAAATTAATTGATTTACGTCATTTTTATCAATTTGGGGACATTTCAATCAATTTGGCAACTTTTAAGAAATTTGCCAAGTTAGCGATATCCAGCCAAATTCGTAGCTCTAAATTCGCAGATCTGAATAAAATATCGCGATCCAGTTTGTATATACTAAATGAAAACACTAAAATATTATTAGAAGATATACCCATTCTACTCTTTTTCTGTTTAAACAATTGGATAAATGAATTTATTGGGTAAACAGAATATGAGTTTATTAGCTAAACACAATATATAAGCTTAAAACCTCTTTGCTAAAATACATGAAAGTGATGTATGCAGTTCGCAATTAATATAATTAAAAAAAATCAAACCGTTCATTTATAAGATATATTTTAATATCCATTTATTTATTATTCAAATCGAAAAAATAATAATAATCATTAACAAACACATTTAATTCTATTCCTTTGCCGAGCAACATGATATAAGATAGAATCTTCCTCATAAAATGCGAAATTAAATAACCATTTTAATTTCTTTATACTTCTAATCGTTGAGTAAAAGCCTGTGAAATATAAAACATGGAGGTAGATTTCTCCATTTAAATTCATGTTTCAAACAATTCATGCTTTCAGATAGTGACTATTTAATGCAAAAATCCTGCATCAAACTCAAAAATAAAGTTTTAATTCCCTTTGACGCTTTAAACAAACGATTTTATCCTTTCCGTTTGCATAAACCACGGAGTTGGAGAGTAGAACTCCTATAAAAAAAGTTCCGTTTTTCATTAATATCTCGACAATCCCTGGTCTTAGAAACTCGAAACTGGGGCAAAATTTATGGGGGGCTATTTTAAGGCCACCCACAAAATTTCGTTAAATTTGGTTCAGCCGTTCTCTCGTGATGATGAGACAAACGAAAGTTTTGTTTTTTACTAATATCTCGAGAACCATTGGTCGTAGAAATTCCAACCATAGACTAAATTTTAAGTGGGGCTATTTCTAGGCTACCCACAAAATTTCATCAAATTCAGTTCAGCCGTTCTCCCGTGATGATGGGACAAACAGACATACAGACAGACAGACAGACAGATTTTCAATTTTATTTATATAGATAATGTATAAGGAAAGCATTGTGACGGGGTCGAAAATTCGAATTCGTGTTTTCGACGGGAGAGCATGCTTCAAGCATCCCTGAACACGAATAAAACGTTTTTGAGGTGATGTCTGTGTGTGTGTGTCAGTGAGTTTACGGAGACGATATCTCACGAACGAATGGAGCGATTCGAACGAAATTTGCTACAAAAATTACAATTCATGAATACTGGAAGTCTATTGCTATTCAGCATAATCGTATGTTCAGAACTCGCTAAATTTTCGAGTGAAAATTTGAAAAAATTATCAAAAAATCAAAACCTTTAATAAAGATACACAAACAGTCATATCTTATGTAATGTTTCCTTAGAAAACGATTGACATAAACTTTAGAACACTAGCATGAACCCTTCTCGAGATATTGCACATTTTCAAATAAATTTAAATTTATAAAAAATCACATAAAATAAAAAAATATTAACTTTTGTGAAACATGTTCATTTTTCAAATGTAATATCATGCGATAAATTTGGTGACATCATTCACGTGGATCTAGCTCATTCCATCCATGAGAAAATATACTTTAGGTAATACTTTTGTATTTGAACGCCAGTAGTCATTTACCTGCTATAAGAATAACTTATTTCTGAGTTCATAAGGCCTGGAGAGATTGTGGCGATGAATTTGGTGGAATGTCGCCAACTTGCCGACTTTTTAAATGTTACCAAATTGACGAAAATATCACCCAATTGATAAAAATTCGTCAAATTGATGAAACCGACGCTAAATCAATAATATGACGATTAATTGTTGAAAGTTCAATATCTTGGAAAGAAGATAAGAGTAGACTCTAAGAGTAACAAATTTCTCCATATGACGGTCATACCTCCTAGTCATATGACGGTCATACCTCCTAGTATATAAGAAATGCTCTTCTCTCCGTTTGTCTGTAACACCTGTTGCCAACTTGGCGACTTTTTGAAATGTTGTCAAATTAACTAAAATCTCCCCAAATGGATTAAAATGACGGTAAATCAATGAAAATGACGACTAATTGACGAAAATTCAATATCCTGGGAAGAATTTAAGTATCTACTATAAGAAAAACCTCTTTTTACTTTCCTTATATACATAATGTATAAGGAAAGTATTGTGACGGGGTCGAAAATTCGAATTCGAGTTTTCGACGGGAGAGCACGTTTCAAGCATCCCTGATCACGAATCAAGCATTTTTGAAGTGATGTCTGTGTGTGTGTATGTGTGTGTGTGTGTGTGTGTGTGTGTGTGTGTGTGTGTGTGTGTGTGTGAAAGTATGTGTGTGTGTGTGTGTCAGTGAGTCTGTGGAGACGATAACTGACGAACGAATGGACCGATTCGAACCAAATTTGGTACAAAAATCACAATCCATAAACACTGGAAGCCTATTGTTTTTATACGTAATCGAATGTTCAGAACCCTCCTAAATTTTCGAATGAAATTTTGAAAAAATCGTCAAAAAATCAAAACCGCTAATAAAGTTACGCAAATAGACATTTCTTATGTAATTTTTCATTAGAAAACGATTGGCATAAATTTTAGAACGCTAACATGAACCGTTCTCGAGATATTGTGCATTTTCCAAAAAAATTATGAAAAAGTCACATAAAAAAAAAAAATTCCTATTGAGAAACATGTTCACTTTTCATATGTAATACCATGCGATAAATTGAGTGACATCATTCTCGTGTATCTAGCTCGTTCCATTCATGAAAAAATATACTTTCAATAATACTTTTGTATTTGAACGCCAATAGTCATTTATCTGCTGTAAGAATAACTTTTTCTTAGTGCATAACGCTTGGCGAGATTTTGGCGACGAATTTGGCGGAATGTCGCCAACTTGGCGACTTTCTTGAAATGTTGCCAAATTAATGAAAATCTCGCCAAATGGATAAAAATGATGCAAAATCAATGAAAATGACGACTAATTGTCGAAAATTCAATATCTTATAAAGAATATTAGTATCTACTATAAGAAAAACCTATTACTTTCCTTATGTACCTAATGTATAAGGAAAGTATTGTGACGGGGTCGAAAATTCGAATCCGAGTTTTCGACGGGAGAGCACGTTTCAAGCATCCCTGATCACGAATCAAACATTTTTGAAGTGATGTCTGTGTGTGTGTGTGTGTGCGTGTGCGTGTGTGTGTGTGTGTGTGTCAGTGAGTCTGTGGAGACGATAACTGACGAACGAATGAACCGATTCAAACCAAATTTGGTACAAAAATCACAATCCGTAAACACTGGAAGCCTATTGTTTTTATACGCAATCGAATGTTCAGAACCCCCCTAAATTTTCGAATGAAATTTTGAAAAAATCGTAAAAAAATCAAAACCACTAATAAAGTTACGCAAATAGACATTTCTTATGTAATTTTTCATTAGCAAACGATTGGCATAAATTTTAGAACGCTAACATGAACCGTTTTCGAGATATTACACATTTTTCAAAAAAATTATCAAAAAGTCATATAAAATAATAAAAAAATATTTCCTATTGAGAACCATGTTCACTTTTCATATATAATACCATGCGATAAATTGGGTGGCATCATTCTCGTGGATCTAGCTCGTTCCATTCATGGAAAAAGATACTTTGAGTAATACGTTTGTATTTGAACGCCAATAGTCATTTGTCTGCTGTACGAATAACTTATTTCTTCTTCAATAACGCTTGGCGAGATTTTGGCGACGAATTTGGCGGAATGTCGCCAACTTGGTGACTTTCTGAAATGTTGCCAAATTAACGAGAATCTCGCCAAATGGATGAAAATGACGCTAAATCAATGAAAATGACGACTAATTGTCGAAAAATTCAATATCTTGGGAAGAATATAAGTATCTACTATAAGAAAAACCTATAAGTGTCTACTATAAGAAAGAATATAAATAACTACTATAAAAGTAATCTATTTTTTGTTTTTACTGTAAAAGTAGTAAATTTATTACATTATATAAGGAAAGTCATGTGTTGCCCACATCAGATTTTTTTTACTGTAAAAGTAGTAAATTCATTGCATTATATAAGGAAAGTCATGTGTTGCCCACATCAGATTTTTTAACTAGCTGCGCCTTTTATTCTGTGCAGCGTTGTTTAGAGGTGGCAAAAGTTTCGCACCACTGATTAAATGAAAAATATTTTTATATAATGTATATCAATAAGTTACTATTGGTATATATTAACGGTCTGCATAAATATTTCATTTTATATGTTTAGAGATCTCATACTCTGTGGGGCGAAAACTGTTTATTAAGATACTATCCCAACTATCAGGATTTTCAATTCATTTAATTTCTAATATGAGTGGAAGGACCTAAACTATCCAAAATCCATTTAAATTGCTCAGACAGATATTTGCCATACTTTACATCCCAATTTTTTACCATCCATTTACAATTCAAATGCGACGGTAAAGAATAATGAAAGCTATTTAAAAAAAAAGCCGTGGTTCCAGTCTGATGGAGCCGAAATGGTGTTGGGAGAATATCTTCTTTATCGTCTTTCATATGTTTTCCTTAGACATTTTCAAAAAAGTTTAAAATATTGGGTGAATATATCACTATATTTCAAAAACTAAGAATTCGATTCAAAATCCAATTATATAACCTTACAAGACTTTTAAAGAGTTACAAATTACTTTTTATAGTTTATAACTAGCACTTTTATTTTTCGAAATATGAGCATTATAAACTTGAAAAATAGAAAATTTTTTATTTTCTTGAACTTGACAAGACGATTGCTCACAAACTTTACCAGTTTTTTAAAAACAAATATTGATCTAGAAACGGAATTACCTACTGGACATTTTTGTCTTTTACTATTTATATTTATCTTTGATAGTTTAAAAGATAGTTTGAGTGAAAGTGAGCAAAGTGACACAAAAACCCGCTCTGGCGAAAACCTTTTAGTTTAAAAAAATGTTCAGAATATTGAAATATTTAAATTATTTTTATATATTCATAGACTGTACCGTATTTCGGACAAAACGAATAAACATTTTAATGCATGAGAGCAAGCACCTTTGTCGAAAATATTTTTTCGCAGTGTTTAATAAGTTTCACTAAAGATAAACAACTTTGTCATAACAATAGCCTGTAGTATAATTAATATGTTGCATCTCATTAGATTTATTAAACTTCTTCATTTCCCTCATTAGATTTATTAAACAGTTTCACCATTTCCCTCATTAGATTTATTAAACTTCATCAACATTTCCATCTTTATATTTCTTAAACGTCTTCATCATTTCCCTCATTAGATTTACTAAACTTGGAATTTTTAAATTAACGTCTTGGAGGATCTTTTGGGTCAATCTCATCCCGATTCTCAAATCAATTTTATCCCCTAAGGACTTATTTTATTCTGTTATTGCCCAAGCATTCCGTTAAGTAGCTATACTGACAGATTAATAACTGCCATTTTCTCCTGGCACAAAGGGCACTTTCCCGATGACCGCTGCTCTTGTCATCCCTATTACTGAAACTCCCCTTAATATTCCTCCTTGTCTAGCATTTATTCTTCTCGCATCCATTTCTTGTCAACAGTATCCGTCTCGTCTGCTGCCGTTTAGATCAAAGTGTCTTGAATGATGCGGAATTATATTTTTCATTGAGAGATAAATAACTTAATGTAGTAAACGCAGATTGTAACACAAAGTTTAGTTTTTTTTTAAATCCTGCACTTTTCCCTATGCAGGATTTGAAGGAAAGTTCTTAAGCACCCAAATAACTTTGAAGTGAAAGGTTGCTAAGGGGCTATTCCACCTTAGCAACTTAGTTGCTTATTTTGTCACCCACTGACTCGGATTTTGATGAAACTTGGTGAAAACCCTTCCCTTATGGTTGAAAGAAACCCCCTTAAATTTTTTCATTCTATCTCAAACGGTTTTAATTTTGTAGCACTTCAAAATTTCATTAAATCTGTGTTGTCTGTCACTCTTGAGATCCAAGGCACAAGATACCCTTGCTTACATTTTATTTTTTTTCTCCATAACAAATGATCCGATATCTATGAAATTTTACACAAAGCTCAATAAAATTATAAGGATTTCAGAAAAAAATACGTCAGCACTCAAAAGATTTTATAAATACCTCAACAAAATTAATAATGTACTTGCAGCCTAATTTTTTGGGTGGAAAAACTAGGTTTGGAAAACCGAATTTTCAGCATGTGGGCATGATGGAACCAAAAGTTTTTTATGTTGAAAATTATCGCAAAGACATGCTCTTTCTCAACAGAGAATGAAATTTATGGTTTTTTTACTCCTTGTAATGAAAATGTTATGTTTTTTTGACATTGTGGGAAAAATGGCTGTTGTGTAGCCATTTTGTACAATTTTTATATAATACATAGCTGCAATAGAAAAGATTAATGGAACACAGTTATTCATCATAAAATTTAACATAATTTTGGTTATTATAGTTTTTTTTCAAAAGTGCAGACTTGTTGGGGTATTTGAAGTTACGAAAATTGTCTAATTGTGAATACAATTCGACAATTACAATTACAGTCTGAAGCCTTAAATGCTGACAAATAAGACCTAGCAAGAAAAATGTTCCAAAAAATTAAAAAATGAGTATTATATACAAATATTAGTACATCAAATTAGGCTTAAATTTATTAATTAATAATTTTATTCATTTAGAAATATTAAAAATATTAGATATTTTAAAATGTTTTCTCAAATTGCAGTTTAGAAGTCTTTCATATGCTATTTAGTATATATTATTTCATATATTATTTAGTGTATATAGATAAATCATGGACAGCTGGAATTGGGTGATGCAATGCAGATGAGTTAAACAGGATATTCAGATACATATGATTGGGCTGCAGGAAACATATGCATTGGCTGCATGTCAGAGAATACAGACTTGGCTTATCAGTCAGTCTACTTCTGGTTGCTTTGTGAGCAAAGCTGTGTGGTGACTTTAACAAAACTTTGTGAGCAAAACTCTCTTAAAATTTATCCAATCTGTCTTTACGATTAGCCAATTTCGTAACTTCAAATACCCCAACAAGTCTGCACTTAAAAAAAAACTATAATAACCAATATTGTGTTAAGTGCAGACTTGTTGGGGTATTTGAAGTTACGAAATTGGCTAATCGTAAATACAAAGAAAAAAAAAAAAAAAAAAAAAAAAAAAAAAAAAAAAAAAAAAAAAGACAGATTGGATAAATTTTAAGAGAGTTTTGCTCACAAAGTTTTGTTAAAGTCACCACACAGCTTTGCTCACAAAGCAACCAGAAGTAGACTGACTGATAAGCCAAGTTTGTATTCTCCGACATGCAGCCAATGCATATGTTTCCTGCAGCCCAATCATATGTATCTGAATATCCTGTTTAACTCATCTGCATTGCATCACCCAATTCCAGCTGTCCATAATTTATCTATATACACTAAATAATATATGAAATAATATATACTAAATAGCATATGAAAGACTTCTAAACTGCAATTTGAGAAAACATTTTAAAATATCTAATATTTTTAATATTTCTAAAATGAATAAAATTATTAATTAATAAATTTGAGCCTCATTTGATGTACTAATATTTGTATATAATACTCATTTTTGAATTTTTCGGAACATTTTTCTTGCTAGGTCTTATTTGTCAGCATTTAAGGCTTCTGACTGTAATTGTAATTGTCGAATTATATTCACAATTAGACAATTTTCGTAACTTCTAATACCCCAACAAGTCTGCACTTTTGAAAAAAAAACTATAATAACCAAAATTATGTTAAATTTTAAGCTGAATAACTTTGTTCCATTAATTTTTTCTATTACAGCTATGGATTGTAGGAAAATTGTATGAAATGGCTACCAGCAGCCATTTTTTCTACAACGTCAAAAACACGGAACATTTTCATTACAAGAAATAAAAAAAACATAAATTTAATTCTTTGACGAGAAAGAGCATGTCTTTGCAATAATTTTCAACATCAAAAACTTTTGGTTCCATCATGCCCACATGCTGAAAATTCAGGTTTTCCAAACCAAGTTTTTCCACCCAAAAAATTAGGTTGCAAGTACATTATTAATTTTTTTGAGGTATTTATAAAATGTCTTGAGTACTGATGTATTTTTTCTGAAATCCTTATAATTTCAGAGCTTTGTGTAGAATTTCAAAGAGATCTGATCATTTGGGATGGAGAAAACAAATAAAATGTAAGCAAGGGTATCTTGTGCCGAGGGTCTCAAAAGTGACAGACAACACAGATTTAATGAAATTTCAAAGTGCTATAAAATTAAAACCGTTTGAGATAGAATGAAAATGATTAAGGGGGTTTCTTTCAACCATAAGGGAAGGAGTGTGTACACAAAAGTTTCATCAAAATCCGAGTCGGTGGATGACATGACCTCGTTGAACTGACATGGAATGACCCTAAGTGTAAGTTTATCTACAGAAAACGACTATACAGAATTCCGTGGAATAAATGTGATTGCGGCGTCTTGAGCGATCAATTGCGGAAGTTAGAAATATGAACCCTGTAACAACGCGAGATAGAATAAAAATGTTATCTAAAAGGTTGTAGATCTTTGCCTGTTAAGTAGAAATTCATCTCGTATCAACTGAAACCATCTCGTCTGCTGCAGTTTAGAACAAAGTTTCTTGAATGATGCGGAATTATATGTTTAACTGAGAGACGAATAACTTGACGTGATAAACGCAGAATGTAACACATGTATCACTCTTTGTGTATAGGATTTATAAGAAAGTTCTTAAGCACTAAAATAACTTTGGAATAAAAGGTGGCTAAGAGTTTATACGTTAAGTCTATATACAGCAAAATTATAATGTTCCATGGCATAAAAGTGATTGCAGCGCCTTGATGCAGGAAAATATGTATAAAAAATATCTATTAAATATCCATAAAAATCTATCAAAAATATCTATTAAAGGTTTCAAAAGATAAAGGTATCAAAAGATGATAAATGTCTGCCCTTGACTTCTTTCAAGCCTCTTCAATCGGTTGATATTTTTAACCATTATCTTATTCTACTATGAAGTGTTCTAATTTCATTTTTGAAAATTGCAGTTGAGCACACCGTACAGCTGACTTTGAATTTATAGAAGAGAAAATACAATGTTTCCTGTCATTTGGTAATTGGTTGATTTGTGCATTATATCAATTAAGTTGTAAATGTATTATGACAATTAAGATATGAATGAATTACTTCTTACCTGCTATTTGCAATGTAATCCAGCATTGCTTTGATTTTTATAATCGCCTGAAAATAAAGACAAATATTAATACAGAAATCAGATTGCAACTGAAGAAACAAGCTGAAATTAATTAAAATTGCAGCAAATATATACTTATTGTTCATTAATTTGTGCTTATTTACGCTGTTACAAGTTTTTTATAATCCTTTGTACAGGATTTTAACTTATTCGTAGGTCATATTTGCACTTTTATTTATTATTTACATACTATGCGTACTATGCTTCTTGGCTAAATTTCATACAAACACAATTCAAATGAGCGTGTATAAGCGACACAAATTTATTCATAAGAGGTAACTCCTTTGACGGTATGGCCATACACAATCTTTCACCAACGATTTCTGTCGCTTGTTCAGTTAATTGAAGTATACCTTTAATTTTTTTAATGGTTGTGTACACCGTAATATTAAAAAAATAAGGTTCTGCCCAACAGTAACAGACGCAGAAACAGGCCAGAATCAGATGCCATTTTACTGAATTGACTAAATTATCTACTGACTACTAAATTGACTACATTATGTAAACATCGATCCCGACCAGAGCGAGATACTATGTTTTCAAGTATAACTAAAATCATAATTGGTGACATATATGTTCTCAGAATTATAATTCCATATTTTTCTACAGTTCTAAAATTAAGAATTATCTACTGACTAAATTAAAAATTATCTACTGACATATCTATTAAGAATCTATTAAGAATTATCTATTAAGAATTATCTATTAAGAATTATCCACTGACTAAATTATCTACTGACTACTAAATTGACTACATTATGTAAATATCGATCCCGACCAAAGCGAGATACTATGTTTACAAGTATAACTAAAATCATAATTGGTGACATATATGTTCTTAGAATTATAATTCCACATTTTTTCTACAGTTTTAAAATAAAGAATTATTTTATAAATCTTGCATTAATATATATTAATTCATTTATGACTAGTCAAACTGGCATTGCTTGGCACAAAATTTCCTGAACTCAGCCGGAGCCTGACCCGGCTCAAATTGTTTTCAACAGAAATGAGAAATGCAGATCAAATGTCTTATTTCTGCCATACAGTGTATCAAGGAAAGGCCTTAAGCACCGCAAGAACTTTGCAATAGAAGTTCACCTTGTATACACTTTAGGTCTGTATATAGTAAAGTGATAGTCCCCGATCAAATAAAGGTATTGCAGTACCTCTAGCGAAGAATTAAAGGAATTAAAGAAGTTAGGAACACCAATTTGGCAACAAAGCAGGACAAAAGAAAAATATCAATTAGTTGCCTGATTCGTAGGAATCGCTACTAAATTGATTGCAGGTTGCATTCATTCGAAACACTGTGGTTATAAGCAAATTACTGTCCTATTCAGGAATAATACAATAAACAAAACTAACATGTGCAGGATTCTAAAGCACATCCTGGTCAAAAGAGCCTTCTTTAAAAAATCGATAAAAAACATCGATTTAATTTCAACTTTCTTTTTATTTCTTCGTGTCATCTTAGAGTACTTCCAATCTTGCATCGTTTTTTGCGCCTTTGCCAACCCTTGGATGTCAGTCGTAATTGAAGCTCTCTGCCTGACAAACGTTTGCGCCTATTCCCTTCCCAACACGTAGCAGACGAAAATGTATTTCAGAAGACAGAAAGCTTCACAATTTCCTTCGAAAAGAGGTCCCGATTATGGTGATGTGTCTTCCAGAGAAAGGGCAGACGATTTATGTTTCTTTTCTTTTTTTTTTTTCAAAAAGTCTTGTTAGAGTTCGAAATTTATGAGGCTTTTGATGGGGGTGGTATACAAAGTGAAATGTTTATAAAATATTTGGGTATCAAAATATATGCGAAACCTAAAATTCTGTAAAAGTATAAAGATAATGTCATGAAAAAAACATATTTTGGATGTATTTTCTGTCATAATATGGTTGGTAAAACTCGAGTTTGAGAAAATTTGTTTCACTTGTTATGAAAAATTTATCTTTTTAACATCTAAAATGATTAATTTTATTAAATCAATAATCATCGTGTGTAGTACGCATTTAAAGTGAAAGTTTACGTTATTCTTCAAACACCCGGATAAAGAGGGAAACTATGTATCAAATGCTTTAAGTATAGTTTTAACATTTTTTTTACATTGAAATATATTTTTACGTCATGAAAAACCTTTAACGAGAAAACGTATTCCTTCTAACAGAGCTCTATATTATATTATCAGTCTTGTGAAATGAAATTAAAAAGACTTGCATATATTTTTATGATGCTATAAGTACGGTCTTTACATAAGAACTTTATAACAGTATTACTGCCCTTTTTTTAGCAGCTAATTGAGGATTACTTCATATGGAAATAAACTAATCTTTTCTTTTTCATAAAAATTTCTAGCAATTTTTAAAATGTCCATGAAAAATGTCCATTTTAAACGATCATTTAGCTTTCTTAAGGCTTAAATGGTTTTCTTAAGCGGATATTAATGACATACACAGGGACTGTACCCTGCTTCCGCTACGATCAACCTCTCGGAAGGATTTCTGAACCCACAGATTTAATGTGACCCTACTTCGCTTAAACAATACGATAGTTTAGGCAAAGCCGGGAATCGACTCAGGTCCTCTGAGTGGAATTTCCTCACCTTAACCACTGGGCAATCTTACCCCAGAAAATTGATAGTTGAAAATTCGCTGTGTATTTACATGATAATAATATTATATATATTAACACAGATCAACTAAATGTATTAGGTTGACTTTCCTATTGCCAACATTTTCTTAAATCAAGAAAATTTGTAATGAAACAGCTTGAAAAATGAAGCTTATAATATATTCATTTCTTTATACTCATAGAATACACTTTATTGGAGGTGGACCCCACTTCGAAGAGTTGGTATATTATCCAAGTAGATCACTTTATATCTATCTAATATCTTATCCAATTATAAAAAACCGTTCGATCCTTGATTGGGACAGGAGTGATCTTTACAATGGAATCTAAACGAATGAATCCTGCAGGTTGAATGCAATTATGATAAGGTCGAAAAAAACCAAATTACGATTTCTTAGTGGATTATGAGAATTGCTGCGCCAGTTTCAACATCACTACCAGAAAAGATGCTAGCCAGGATAAAAAGGGGGAAAAAGCACCAGAATATAAAGGGGGTCGTTCAGATTGGCAGTTGCACGAAGAAGGAGATTGTAGGGTCCATTTCAGAGGGAGGAAATTATTGGGTCCATTTCAGAGGGAGGAAATTATAGGGTCCATTTCAAAGGGAGGAAATTATAGGGTCCATTTCAAAGGGAGGAAATTATAGGGTCCATTTCAAAGGGAGGAAATTATAGGGTCCATTTCAGAGGCAGGAAATTGTAGGGTCTATTTCAGAGGGAAGAAATTATAGGGTCCATTTCAGAGGGAGGAAATTATAGGGTCCATTTCAAAGGGAGGAAATTATAGGGTCCATTTCAGAGGCAGGAAATTGTAGGGTCTATTTCAGAGGGAAGAAATTATAGGGTCCATTTCAGAGGGAGGAAATTATAGGGTCCATTTCAAAGGGAGGAAATTATAGGGTCCATTTCAGAGGGAGGAAATTATAGGGTCCATTTCAAAGGGAGGAAATTATAGGGTCCATTTCAGAGGCAGGAAATTGTAGGGTCTATTTCAGAGGGAAGAAATTATAGGGTCCATTTCAGAGGGAGGAAATTATAGGGTCCATTTCAAAGGGAGGAAATTATAGGGTCCATTTCAGAGGCAGGAAATTGTAGGGTCTATTTCAGAGGGAAGAAATTATAGGGTCCATTTCAGAGGGAGGAAATTATAGGGTCCATTTCAAAGGGAGGAAATTATAGGGTCCATTTCAAAGGGAGGAAATTATAGGGTCCATTTCAGAGGCAGGAAATTGTAGGGTCTATTTCAGAGGGAAGAAATTATAGGGTCCATATCAGAGGGAGGAAATTATAGGGTCCATTTCAAAGGGAGGAAATTATAGGGTCCATTTCAGAGGCAGGAAATTGTAGGGTCTATTTCAGAGGGAAGAAATTATAGGGTCCATTTCAGAGGGAGGAAATTATAGGGTCCATTTCAAAGGGAGGAAATTATAGGGTCCATTTCAGAGGGAGGAAATTATAGGGTCCATTTCAAAGGGAGGAAATTATAGGGTCCATTTCAGAGGCAGGAAATTGTAGGGTCTATTTCAGAGGGAAGAAATTATAGGGTCCATTTCAGAGGGAGGAAATTATAGGGTCCATTTCAAAGGGAGGAAATTATAGGGTCCATTTCAGAGGCAGGAAATTGTAGGGTCTATTTCAGAGGGAAGAAATTATAGGGTCCATTTCAGAGGGAGGAAATTATAGGGTCCATTTCAAAGGGAGGAAATTATAGGGTCCATTTCAGAGGCAGGAAATTGTAGGGTCTATTTCAGAGGGAAGAAATTATAGGGTCCATTTCAGAGGGAGGAAATTATAGGGTCCATTTCAAAGGGAGGAAATTATAGGGTCCATTTCAGAGGCAGGAAATTGTAGGGTCTATTTCAGAGGGAAGAAATTATAGGGTCCATTTCAGAGGGAGGAAATTATAGGGTCCATTTCAAAGGGAGGAAATTATAGGGTCCATTTCAGAGGCAGGAAATTGTAGGGTCTATTTCAGAGGGAAGAAATTATAGGGTCCATTTCAGAGGGAGGAAATTATAGGGTCCATTTCAAAGGGAGGAAATTATAGGGTCCATTTCAGAGGCAGGAAATTGTAGGGTCTATTTCAGAGGGAAGAAATTATAGGGTCCATTTCAAAGGGAGGAAATTATAGGGTCCATTTCAAAGGGAGGAAATTATAGGGTCCATTTCAGAGGCAGGAAATTGTAGGGTCTATTTCAGAGGGAAGAAATTATAGGGTCCATTTCAGAGGGAGGAAATTATAGGGTCCATTTCAGAGGGAGGAAATTATTGGGTCCATTTCAGAGGGAGGAAATTTTAGGTTCCATTTCAGAGGGAGGGAATTATAGGGTCCATTTCAGAGGGAGGAAATTATAGGGTCCACTTCCACAAGAAAATATTAGAATTTTAACCCAGTAGTTCAATGGATAGCGCATAGGCTGACCAATTCGAAGGTTCGCGGTTCGATTCCGATCTGGGACCTTTACTGTTCCAGCTGGGGACAGTAAATGTCTCACTATCTCCGTAGATATTCTGGCACTGATTGTCATATAATTTTGTAAAAAAAACATATGGAATTTACGTCTATGAGAAAATCGAGTGGAGGTTCACACTTCGGATACTTTTAGAAAGTTATTTTTTACTTTTTTTAAACAGAAGTTACACATATTCTTTGACCGATAATTTCAATTATATAAAAGGGAAATATTCTGAATTGAATCTGAAATATATACAAAATTCTTACATCCTGTGGATCCTTACTGCTTTGAAAGCCACTCATGGAAATTAATATAATATATGGATATTGTTTAAGACATTTATAAAGGGTCTCAAGGCACTATCCGAAAATTCGAAGCCTCATTCAGACATTATCTCATAAGGTAGCCATAACTAATTAAAGCAGGTGTCAAACAGGATTCATGAGACGTCCACTGAAAGTGAGATAAAGCATCTGGAGAAGGAAGCTTCGTCATTTTAAATTTGCATCCGTAGAAGGTTAAAATAGAGCAGGTACAGTTTGGCGTTATTAAGGAACTCCTAGTTAGTAAAATAAGTGAATCATTATTTAATAAGTCCTTGAGTCAGGATTAAAATATGTCTAGTTAGTATTTTCTATCTTGAAATAGTATCAACATCATTCTTTCATTTTTATTTTTCAAACATATATACATTCTTATTTATAACCACTGTAGGCTCTCTGCGAACTTTTGCAATTTTTGTCGTGGCGTTTTAACCGGGCTTTTCGTTTTTATGTTATTAATTTATTTATCACTTTCTTCACCTCATCACTTTCTTTTTTCAACTCACCTTCCTTTTTATTTGTATATTATGAATTTTTTTACCACCTTTCTTCACCATCTTTATCACTTTCTTGGTCCTCCATATCTATATTATTTATAACATCAGTATATCATTTGCTTCATCAAGTGCATTTACAATAACACATACTGCTTGCACCGCCTGCTGAAATGTTTTGGACTCTGTTTGTTTTTTTATCTCCGTACGTAAGTCTGCTCTAACAATTTTTAAAAATGTGTTAATTTTGTTTTATCAACAATTGTTTCTACACTTTTTAAAAATAGTAAATCCTGATTCTCTATATCCTGCACTAATTGGTTTACCGTCATGTTTGGGAGATATTTTAGATTGTTAAACTCTTTATGATTTTGTACCAAAGATTCTGATCTGTTCTTATGTTCTTGCGTAATATTTTTGTATGATTTTTTCCTCTGAACTATTTGTTA
This sequence comes from Amaurobius ferox, assembly GCA_951213105.1. Taxonomy (NCBI): domain Eukaryota; kingdom Metazoa; phylum Arthropoda; class Arachnida; order Araneae; family Amaurobiidae; genus Amaurobius; species Amaurobius ferox. Next base: position 21,417,813 of record OX578143.1, read on the forward strand.
AAATTGTAGGGCTTTTCCTTTTAATCGGGATTTCAAAATGCTAATTTTCTGCCTATGATCTCAGTTCAGATATTTGCTTCAATTGCATATTGAAAAAATCCACATTATTTTCTTCTTACTCATCGAATGATGGCAGCATTTGCCTTATCGGCAAAGCTGCAGATTGATTACTTAAACTTCATATTGGCGGTAATCATCTTATCTCATTTATTGTGGTAGAAACATTTACTAAGGGCAGAAACATTTACTACATGGCAAATTTTATGATTTCTCTTTTATTCAACAATATCTGTATATAACTCTACTTAACTTTCAATATACTACATGCATAAGATCATGTTTGTAAAAATTGCTCCATAATGAAGGAATTGCGCGATTGAGCTAAAACTTACAGAAAATGCAAATTAGGGTGTACTATTCAAATGATTAGAATTTTAGAGTCACCGCGTATGAGTCCTCTGAACTGCTATATTAGCCGCATAAATAGAGAACTGTAGCGGGACGTTGAAAATAGTCTATGGTTGTCTGCCAGCGGTAAACGTTTCATGAGAAGTCACTATGCCTCAACGACGACAGAGGGCGCCATATGAGCAAGTTACGGAGTTTGAACGCGAACGAATTATCGGCCTTCGTAAAGGAGATTTTTCTTATCGTGCAGTAGCATAGTGGACTGAAGAGAACCGGGCGAGCCGTAAATCCGACAGTGAACGACGAAATGTTACGTCAACACGGAATGATAGACGCATCATCCGTCATTATGAGTAACGAAACTGTGATCATTTGCATATCTCGCCCTGCTGTTTTCATTGCCTGATTTACACAAAGCTACACCTACAACTTTATGGTGTTGCGATTTCAGTTGTGAACTGTGTGATATAAACACCTTGATTTATCTGTCTTTTATCTATCTATCTCTGGGTAACGCTGCTACAAAAGGTTGCAAAACGTGTTTCAATCACGGATAAATATTTTAATTTCAATACTAACCCAGACCATCAGCATGTTCATAACCCTCCACGTGAACACTAAAATTTTCCTATCATCCATTGACTTTCAACGTCCACTGCCGCTTGAATTCAGTGTTCATATTAAAAACCGGAGCGTTCTTCTTAGTTAAATAAATTTTTGCTTGAACGAGGTTCGTTTTCTTTTCTTTACTTCTTATTTTTTCCTTTGAGTGCTGTCAGCAGATTTACATTTATATTTAAAAAGATTGAACATAAGAGAAAACAGTTTTTGACATCCAAAACAAATGTTATTTCACAAAAATGTTGGCCAATGCAAAATGAAGAGGAGAGAAAAGAAAAGAAACGTCGGTTAAACAGAGAAAGAGTGAGAAGATGGCCAAAACGTCAAAGTCAAGAATCTTTGGTAATAATTCGAAAAGAAAAGTCCGAAGCATATAGGCTGCAAATTGAGCAGTAAACTTTACAGCAATCTCAAATCCATCGCCAAATTGATGAAAATCACGCCAAATGGGAGGTAATGATTTGGAAATTTTGAATTCCGTCGTATGACAAGCATATATTCTAGTTAATAATATTGATAGGAAGTGGTCCGGGGTCGAATGGTATTAGAAGAGCAAACATTGCAGGCGTGCGAATGAGAGAGAACATTCATAACTTTATATTCTTTTACATAATTCTATGTACTTGCATGATGAGTTTAAATTATAGTAAAATATATTAGAGCTTAGTGATATGCTGAAATGATATATCAATTAATGCTTGCTTCTATCATCAGCTATTACGAATTTTTTTAAAGCAGCTCTAGATATCTAAATCCTACAGTTAAGTGAAACTGACTAACTATGTGTGATTGATTATACAGCCTAAACTCCTAAAGGTAGAAACTGGAAACTTTGCATATAGTGACTTGACTTATAAATGAGAATAATCTATAATTTTGAAATTTTGATCGAAGAATTATTATGTCGTGGAAATTCCTCTCCTAACATTCTAGACAAGACATACAATTTATTTTTATACTATCATGAGCAAAAAAAAAATATTCTAAATAGTTGAAATTATCTCTATTAGTGTACGATCAGTCATTCTTCTGATATTTTAATTTTTGACAATTTTTTATTATATTTTATCATTGAATTTACTTATAGCTTTTTATTCTATTCTGGAAACTATGGTAACAGAGGTATGTTTTAAATACCGAATTTGTTTGTTCGCTGTTCTTCAATTTGAACTATCGAAAATAATTCTATAATTGATTTTTTATACTTAAAATGTCTGAAAACAAGGCAAGGCACATTAATCGGATACGAAATATTGTTTTAAGGATAATCAATATTTTTCATGTTAACAGAACTATTTTTATGCTTAAATTTGAAATACTTCTCGATGTTTAGAACTTTTCTAGTTGCCACATTTAACGACCACTAACCACTTTACACGCCCAAAGTTTGGGTCGAAATGACGGATTTCATATATTTCTAATGATTGATGGTGGTATGTTACAGTTTTCAAGATACCCATGAGAAATGATATCAAAACGATGCCTACCGAAAATTCGCAGAGTAATTGAGGCATTATCCCATTACGTCATCGTATCTAATTAAAGTAAGCGACAAACTTGATTTACGAGACGTCCACCGAAAGTGAGATAAAGCACCTGGAGAACACAACGTCATATAAAATATGTATCACAGAAGGTTGAAATATCGGCACGGGTTTACTTTATGAATGAAGGTACAAACTGGAGTTAATAAAATGAGTGATTAATTCAACGTATTCTTGACGAGATTTAAAATATATTAAATTATTAATTATACTATACTAGAAGGTATGCCCGTCATAGGACGGAATTAAAAATTTGCATAGCATTGCTTCCCATTTAGAGTTATTTTTATCAATTTGATGACATTTTTATCAATTTGTCGACATTTTCGTCAATTTGGCAAAATTTAAAAAAGTCGCCATGTTTGCGACATCCCGGAAACTTTTTTGCCAAGCATTACGGACGGGTGGAGAAATAGTTTATTCGTATAGTCGTTTGTTGTGTTATTTTCCAGATATTGAATTTTCATCAATTAGTCGTCATTTTTACCAACTTGGCGACATTTTTATCAATTTGGCGTCGTCAATGTGGCAACATTAAAAAATCTCGCCAAGTTGGCGGTATTTCGCCAATTTCGACACCAAAATTTCGCCAATCGTTTCCCAGAGATAGATAAGTAAACAGACAGATAAATCAACGTGTTTATATTATAAATGTTACATTGACATGAATGGTGCATTGGCATAAATGGTTACATAAATGGTGCATTACTTTTGACTGCTTGACGGGGACCCCTGAACAAAACGCAATTGCTTTAAAAAAACTTGATTTTCCCTATAAAAAATACCTGTACCACGAACGATGAAACTCGATATATTTAAGACCATAAAATTAATATATCTTAAAAAACAGGAATTACCAAAGAAATTAAATTCAGTTTTCAGAGATATTGAGCTATCGTTAACTTGGAGACATTTCTCAAAATTGGCGAAATTGTGAAAAATTCAACAAAAATTTGTTGTCACGGTCGCCAACTTACCTCAAAATTTGTCTCCAAGCAAATTTATCAACAGATAAACAGACAGACTGACAAAAGTAAGGGATTTATGGTTGTATTGGCTATAGAATAGAATTGTAATATATTTCAAGATTCCATGTCTCTATAAATCTGTTGAGTAATTTCGAAAGAAAAGCCGTTACAGTGATTATACAAACGAACTGATCAATAAAAGGACAAAATGAAAGAAACATGTTTTTTCATTTGTTCTTTCTTACAATTAAATTTCGCTGAAAATTAATAGACTTTTCATTATTGCTAATTAAAATAACCATACCAAATTTCCTGTTATTTGTTTGATGATTATTTTGAAGGATATAGTGCTCTGTGTGAATAAGTAATTTTTTTTATATCTTTAAAATTTTGTGATAATTACTAAACATTTAAAGCCCATTTACTTCTACTTAAAACTATTTATAGCGAATTCAAGCATTTGAAAATAGAAGACATATTAAACATTCTATTCCTTCCATTTCAGATCAAAAAACGTGCAATATCTCGAGAACTACTTATGCTATCGTTCTGTAAGGAATGCCATTTGCTTTTAAATATAAAATTACGTATGAAGTGACTATCTCTGTAAATTATAACATAGTTAAATTTTTCATAAATTTTTATTCAATTTTTGAAATAAAATGTTTGAAAATTTAAAAGTTTTTCTTTTAATGCGACCAGCCTGAAAATCAATATAATTTCGTTCATAAATTGAAATAATATCATCAAATTTCATTAGAAATGTATAATTCATTCGAAAGATATGGTTTTCCCGTTGAAAAGAAATATTTTTAATATCTTGAGAACGGCTCATGATAAACAATGATGTTCATTGATGTTTGGTTAAGCGTAATAACTTTTAAATGGGAATAATCGTAACCCTTTAAAATGTAATTATAAGGGCCAATATGGCCCACTGGTTAAGGCGATAGGCATCCGGTAGGGCCGGGTTCGATCCCCGTCACCCAGAACTGTATCCGTATCTACTCAGAGTATGGACACTTGAAATCTGTCTGTCATCTGATAGTCAAGTCAATGCTAGAGGTGATGGATTATGAGAAGGATGGTACGGTCCCTGTGGTTACCACCCCTCATTGGGTTCCGATCTAAATTGGGTGGAACTGCCTCGGTTGTTCAAATAGTTATATAACATTTATTGTTTTAACATTTATAGATAACATTTATTTTTTAGAATAATTAGATCAAATTTCATGCAATTTGCTCAGTTCGTTAGAGATATATTGTTGAGCAGGCAGGCATAAACAGAATCGTTTTTGATTTCATTTTGTCGGATTTTTGACCCGTGCAATACTTTTCTTAAATTATGTATTGTAGGTAATGTAATAATTCCCGTTTGGGGACGCTCCAATGCAATGATTAAGACTGTTATGAGTAGTTGTTATTGACTTGGAACGATTTAATAATTTAAACCATTTTTCAAATATTTAACAATTTTAACAGATTATTTAGGAACTAGAATTTTGTGATTCTTCAGAAATAATATCTCTTGAATTTAAAAATATTATTTTAGATATTTTGTTAGAGTGGGCGTCTAGCCAAATCTGCAATTTTTACCCTCCTAATTGGCTTCTTTGAGTGCATCTGAGAAAACTACCGTCTCTTAATTCCATAAATTAAAACAGCTGCAAGGCTGCTTGCGCAGATCATTAGCTTCTCTGTACAGCAAGATTAGTTTTAAAAGCAAGGAATTTCATTTATGCATTTGATTATGGAAATTGTGCTCAGAAAACCGAAGGAACTGCAATTTGAATTTTGCGGAAAGTAGTTTTAGCGTGAAATGCTAATAAATGAATGGTTGAAAAGGTTTTGAATCGAATGATAAAATTTATTACTAGATAAATAGCATTTAATTCGACTGATATATTGTATTGATGCACTGAAATGTATTAAAAATTGAACACAACTTTAAATTTTTAAAATAAATTAACCATGGATGCAATGGTAATTCAAAATATTGCAATGCTCAATGCATGGAGGTAAAAGTAAGGAGTTAAAACTTCATATTAAGAACACGCCTATAACGTTTGAGACAATCATTCAGGTGGCGCTTGGATAAAATAAGTTGTCCTGCATTGTATGTATTTCTATGGCGAAAGGCCTAAAATATTTATTTAAACTGTCAATTTTGTAAAAATAAATTATTAGCGTGATGCAAAGTAAAACTGAAACAATATAAAATATTCCTACGTATTCAAAATTATTTTGCCTTTCAATTTATTTTTAGCTCCATATATTTTGTACTTTTATGAAAAAATACTGGTTAATTATACTCATAATTAGGGAATCCTAAATTTAAAAAATAATCAAAAATACATATCCTAAATACCAAGCCTTTCCGTTATGTCAACTAACAACAGAAACTACTTTACTAACACTAAGTATAATTCTCAAAGCATTATGGTGTTTTAAAGCGTTTCATTCATAGGAGTTTTATCTCCTTCTTTCTTACTCCATTGTTCAATATCCATTGTTAATAAGTTTAAGAAAAAAGGATAAAATTATTAATATTATAAATAGTTCGTTAGTAGATTTACCTTCTTCTTCTAATTTATCTTATTTATGAAATTATGGTTCTTTGTTAGGGATATATTTAATTATTCAAATTATTACTGGATTATTTTTATCATTTCATTTTAGAGGAGATTTAAATATTTCTTTTGATAGAATTATTCATATAATACGAGATGTAAATTATGGATGATTAGTACGAGTTTTTCATGCTAATGGAGCTAGAATTTTTTTTTTATTAATATATATTCATATTGGGCGAGGTTTATATTATAGATCTTATTTTTATAAAAAAGTATGATTAAGAGGAGTGACTATTTTTTTATTATCTATAGGAACTGCTTTTTTAGGATATGTGTTACCATGGGGACAAATATCTTTTTGAGCTGCTATTGTAATTACTAATTTATTGTCGGCGGTTCCGTATGTTGGAGTAATGATAGTAGAGTGAATATGGGGAGGATTTGCAGTAGGAAATCCTACTTTAATTCGATTTTTTTCTTTTCATTTTATTTTACCTTTTATTATTTTAATATTTGTAATAATTCATTTGTTTTTTCTTCATGAGATAGGCTCAAATAATCCTATAGGATTATTTACTAATTATGATAAAATATATTTTCATCCTTATTATACAATAAAAGATTTATATGGATATATAATTATTTTTATAATATTTATATATATTTGTTTAATATACCCTTATATTTTTATAGATGTAGAAAATTTTATTATTTCAAATCCTTTAGTTACTCCTACTCATATTCAACCTGAATGATATTTTTTATTTGCTTATACAATTTTACGGTCTGTTCCTAGAAAGATAGGTGGAGTAATTGCTTTAGTTTTATCTGTTGTAATTTTATATTTTTTAATTTTTTTTAAACATCGATTTTGAAGCACTAATTTTTATTATTATAAAAAATATTTTATTTGAATATTTTTAATTAATTGGATAATATTAACTTGGATTGGTGCTTGTGAGGTAGAATATCCTTTTAGAGTATTAGGAATTCATTTTAGTATTTTATATTTTTTAATATATTTAATTTTTTGGGTAAATATAAAATTTCAAGATTTTATTTTAAAATGATTTTAATATAAATTATTTTGAAAATAATTTTTAAGAGATATTTCTTTAAAGTCAGATTAATTAGTTTAAGTAGAATATAAACACAACTATGGATATATTTGGACTAATCAATAATGTGTTTAAACGACTGTTGAAAGAAGGTAGAAATGGTACAGGTTTATCTTCTACAATTTTAGCTTCAATTTGGTGTATTTTGACCAAATTTCCTATTTTTGTGAATTTGCTTACAAAGAGGATCATATTCTTATCTGCTCTATAAATATAATTTCGTATAACGGTAACATAAATTCTTATATTTCTTTTGAAGGGAATTTTTTTTAACATTTTCCAGCATAGTTACAAAGTGGTTATGATTTGGTAATTATGTCAGTCTGTCTGTCCGACGCATGATAACTACCGTAAAAAGGACTTTACCGAAATGGCATTTTAGTATGCTGAGACTGTCTTCGGGATCTTTGGGAATGAAAATGAATAATATCACCCAATTAGTTTTGGATTTAAATCAGGTTAAAAATTGAAATATATTGAACCCTATGAAAATTACTTTATTAAATGTTTTTCAAACAGTGTTAAAATTAACAAATTGTTTCGAAAATTTTAGCAAATATTCGAATTATCACATAAAATGTGTAAAAAAAATTCAGTAAAATACGTTGGTAGTGTTTTAAATGAAAATAAAAAATAATAATGACACCCATATTATATGAAGAAGTAAAGTGACTTATTGCAAAATAAAATATAGCTTCCATTTTTTTCGCTGTCTAATGTTTTAATGATCGTTTTAATTTATATTTAGTGTTGCATCTGTCATAAAAACGCTTGTTTTGCGTATTATCTTTATATCTAAATTCTGTGACAACGCTATTACAATATTTTTGATCACTAAATTTTCTTTATTCGTACAACAAAGCTAAATTTTAACGCTAAACTATAGCATATAAAATGTAAACAAATCAAGCGATTCTAAGGTGAGCTGTAATAGAATTGTTGATTTTTTTTCAAGCAAAATTATTTACCGTTGGAGTCTGTAATATATGTGATATGAATGAAATAATCATTAATTTTACGTAGAGAGGCAGACGATTTATAAAATGAAATGGTTTGTCATATTTATAACAATATCGAAGAACTAATTTAACATGAGAAAAGAAAACGCTGTTATTTCTATATTAATGAAATATTACAATTGTGACGTAATATTAACTGAAACAGCATGTAAATATTTCTCAAATTATACTTTCAATCACGACATTTGGATAAAGTTCATTTTGTGTAACTGGTATGGAATTTTTCAATGAAGTTTTAAGATTAATTTTATAGATGGCAATTTTTGAAGCAGCTTAAAATGTAAACAAAACTGCATTTCAGTTGGAAAGTGCTTCAAAATCAATACTGTAATGTCGAGATTCGAACTCGCATTACTTTACTCGCGACGATTTTCTTGCTAGGATTCTCCGCTGATGTCCTTACTTCTTCGTGGCTCAAGGTAAGACTTTGACTTCTGTTTTCGAAATCAACGCTGACGTCTCAGAATATTTTCGTATCACCTGAAGTTGACTCCTAAAAGAACTGCGAATCAAGCATGATTGGCAGCCCTTGCTGGTTCGACTAAATAAACCTGCTCTTATATCTTCTTAAAAATAATATTTAATTCTAATCTATTAATTTATATTTGAAATCCGTAAGTCCAATTTTTTAATGCTGTTTGTGTGCTCGCCAATATGTTCTGACCATACCATACGTGTTTTTTAATTTTATAATTGTTTTGTTTGCCACTGATTTAATATTGGATAATTACTGTTTGAAGCTTGTGGCATTGGTTAAATGAAGTAAGTCTTTGCGCCTGAGTCCAGTGGCGTGCTGAAAGATTCAGCTTTTGTTTTTGATACTCCTTATATAACTTTAATAAATGATATTATTTTAACGGGTTTCGGTTTTAAATGTTTTTTAAATGTTTTGGTTTTCCTGTGTTTCGGACAGGTCATCTTGGAGATTTACTTCTCCGAACAGGAGGGTGAACGTTTGAGGTTATTTGCGGCTTTTTCGATCACGGGTTTGCAAGTGGTGCTGGTGATTGTGTGTCTTCTAATTTCAAAATTTATGAGGTCACGTCCACGCCTTTACAATACTCTATGCTAGATGGCTCTTTCTTGTATTGCAATTTCTCTAAGGACAATACTATTTTGAATATAATATGGAAATTTGAACATATTTTAAAACACGAGCAACGTCGGGTATATCTGCTAGTGTGCTCATATGTAACATTTAATTGCATGCTGATGCGAGATAAAACCCCTGTACTTTCTCCCGGTCTAGATAGAAAACATTTACATAACTAGACTGGCAGCAATATTCGGAAGAGAAATACAAATAAGAAAATTCATGGAGAAATCTTCTGTTTTATTCATGGCAAGTTGATATTTGCATTGCTGCATATCAGTCAGATGTTTACCCGTGCATTGGCACTGTTTTGACGGATCTGAGTGATTTCTCGAGGTTCCCACTTAGAACAAATAAGAAGATGCAGTAAAGAGGTTATGCGAAAATAGAATTTATGAAAACATATTTCGAATGTTTGTTGAATTCATGAGGTGCGTCGGAAAAGATTTACATATTCAGTTTTATCTGCATGATGAACTGTTTTTTTTTTAAATATTAGAAGTTCATATTTTGTTTTATTTCTTTATATTGTTCATATGTTTTTCAACTTATTTTTATTTTGTTCATTTTCATATTGTAATAATAGAAAATAATGGGACGAGACAAAATAAAAATTTGGCTGTCCACTAATTTACATGTTTTAAGAATTTTAGAAACTGTTTTAGAGGTGGTTTCTTAAATGTTTAAAATATAGATAGTTTTAATTGGGTTTTACACAAATATATGTGGAAAAATTTCTCAGAATAACTCAATAGTGTAATAATTATTTAGTTTTTCAAGTGTCAAATCTTTGTTCAAACCTATATCATTTATAATTTTAGATTTCTACCAATATATATGTATATATATATATATATATTTATATATATATATATATATATATATATTTATATATATAATATATATATATATTTATATATATATATATATATATATATATATATATATATATATATATATATATATTTATATATATATATATATATATATATATATATATATATATTTATATATATAATATATATATATATATATATATTTATATATATATATATATATATATATATATATATATATATATATATTTATATATATATATATATTTATATATATATATATATATATATATTTATATACATATATATTTATATATATATATATATATATATATATTTATATATATATATATATATATATATATATATATATATTTATGTATATATATTTATGTATATATATATATATATATATATATATATATATATATATATTTATATATATATATATATTTATATATATATATATATATATATATATATATATATATATATATTTATGTATATATATATTTATATATATATATATATATTTATATATATATATATTTATATATATATATATATATTTATGTATATATATATATATATATATATATATATATATATATATATTTATATATATTTAATATGGCCCTCTTTGGATATTGTTTTTATTTATCTAACCCTTTCATTCCTTCTATTGATTGATTATGGTATGTCTTCACATTTCGCATTATGGAGTATTTTGGTTTGAGTTCTCTCATCGCTTTTATGATTTTTCTGCGGGTTATTGCTCTTTTTGGTAGATTTCACACTCGATTCTTCACTCGTTATATATGTGTGTGTATAGTGCTGACATCTCTCGGCAGGCATTAGAGTTTATTGTGTTTTTTGTGTTATTTATTTCTGTATCTTTTAGTTAATACAGACGTCAATATCTTTTATTGCTTATTTTTACATTTTAATCTAGACAAGTATTTCCACTATATGTGGCCCTCTTTTGCCAGCAGTTGTAGGGATTCAGTCAGACACATACGTATTAACGGTTTTGTATATCTTCCATTCCGGATGAATATAATTATTTGTCCACACTTCGCTTATTTATGAATATTTCGTATGAAAATCTCTTTTCTACTATGCTTGTTTTGTTACTCTCCAAAATTTCGATTCAATTCTTATGGTATTAGTTAAAATTTGAAATTCTTACCTGACAAAATAGTTTTTGAAGGGGTTTATATTGGGAATTTTAATTACATTTTAATTACATTTAATTACATTTTATTTTACATCTGAGAATGAATGTCCACAGGGATCATATTAAAAAATTTGACATAAAGTCTTTAATGATCTCCCTACTAAAAATCAATTTGAATATCAGCACTTTGCTACACACGGATTTAAAAATGTATCCCTTCATATTT